>WYDI02019982.1:22713-43837 GCA_009867235.2 Psittacus erithacus | reverse complement strand
GGAATGCCATCCAGAGGGACCTTGACACACTTGTGAGGTGGACTGATGCCAACCTTATGAAGTTTAACCATGCCAAGTGCAAGGTCCTACACCTGGGTGAGAGCAATCCCAGGCACATCTACAGGTTGGTCAGAGAAGAGATTCAGAGCAGCCCTATGGAGAAGGACTTGGGGGTGCTGGTCAATGAGAAACTGAATGTAAGTCAGAGGAGGAAGTTCTTTACTGTGAGGGTGGTGAGGCACTGGAATAGGTTGCCCAAGGAAGTAGTGTATACTCCATTCCTGGCATTGTTCAAGGCCAGGCTGGACAGAGCCTTGGGTGACATGGCTTAGTCTGAGGTGTCCCTGCCTGCTGGGGGGTTGGCAGTAAATGATCTTAAGGTCCTTTCCAACCCTAACTATTCTATGATTCTAAGACAAGCAGCAGTAGCTGTAAGTAAAAACATTTCAGACAGTTCATTTTAAAATGAAACATTTGTCTTTTTTAAATATCAGATGCGTGGATTTCAACTCTTTGCTTTACTTCCAAAAGCTGTGTTTTCAGTAAAGAGTCAGGTATAGTTGAAAAACTCAAGTGGAAAATTTGTTCCATTTCGGGGTCACAAAACCTGGGAAAAGCCCCTGCTTTGCTCACTGAACCCATACAAGACTTGCTGATTTTTTTTAGTGTGAGGAACCTGAAAATACAAATGCCAGCAGGACTAAATGGATGGAAATGGTCATTTATAGTGCTGCTTTGGTTCAAGCAGATTAATATGTGGCTCACAGCAGTGACTTGACCATTTCTAACCAGCTACAGGAAAGTCTAACTCATCTGGACAACATCTGCTCACGTTTTTGTTTCTGTTTAAAATACAAAACTATGTAAAAATAACCTATCTGAAGACAAGATAAATGTCTACCTCTAAATCTGTTTTGCCATGTGCAACACTGTTTCATGTTACCTCCTCACTGAGTTACAGCAATGCATATCAATGAAATTACCAAAAGCCAGGTAAAATCCCTGGCCCTCCCTGGCCACCTGCCTTGACCAAAAAAAGAGCCATCTTTCTTATCCATGCAGCCACAGGAGTGATCACTGGTTGCTGAGGGGTAAGCAGTAACAGCCTGGGGTTATACAAAGCCAGCCCATGCACTGCTGCCATTGCACAAAGCTCTTCTAAAATTGAAATAGGCAAGAAAGGTGACATTTCTTGAGTAGTTCTTTTAACAATCATGTATCACCTTGGTCACCAATTTTACAGCGACTGCAGCCAGCGTATGAAGCTAATGTGTTTGTTCAGATCACTGTTATGCCCGCAGTGTGAGAATTATATGCTTTAGCTTTTTTGTCACATTTTCCTGACAATAGCCTGCCCTATTTGTATTATGCAAAGTGAGTAAGCTTCCACACTGTACACAACCTTCTTGCAACAAAATTAAAGTAGACTGGCATCATTAAATAAGCCTTATTGTCTTCGTACCAACAATGATATCATCTGACATCAGACACTGTAACTATGCTGCTAGATGAGTTTTTCCTGCTATATTAGACACCACTGATTTTCCCATTTTTTCCACGCTTTTCTTCACGGAGGGAAAATGCTTCATTTGCCAGTTAATGCTTACGGTAGAAAGCAGTTGAATTTGTTCAGGAAAAACAATTCAAAATATCTCCATAGTCAGTACTCAGGAATCTACAGAGACAGTAGAGGCTATTACTTTTTTAATAATTAATTCTGATGGCCACATATTCCTGAAAACCAAAGTAATATATTCACGAGACTACAAAAAAAACAAGACTGAATGTCCTCTGTATTGTCCCTGTCTGGAAATTTATCAATCTGTGTGCAGTGAATCACCGGTGAGCCATAAATTATGAAATGCTACAACTGCAGAACATTATGAAAACACACAAACCTCCCTGTGAATGGGAAAGGAATAAAGTTGGGGAAGATGTAATAAATATTGAAAGCATGCCAGCTTAGGTTTGGTTGAAAATGAACACTAGAGTGTGAGCACTAGAAAAATGATTTGTGGATTATTTTCAAAATAATTAGACCATTTCAGATGATTTCTAAAGGTTTTAGGTGGTCCTTTGATAAATAACACCAGTAGACATCAGCCCAAACACAAAGGCAAGCAGTAACTGACCAGGCGTGCTCAGGTGTTTGCTTCATTCAGATCTTGCTGCATCTGCCACAGAGGCTCAATGTTGGCATGAGGGGCATACATTAGAAGACAGACTGTTAAAGCAGCTGCTGAATTTACTTGCTGTCTGTACTGGTCTGCCCTCATTATGGCACAGTATTTTAGCAGACTGAAATGGCCATCAGCAGCCTTGAGCAATACCCTCAGAAAGGGATGGAGTGATTGGGCAAACATCCTGTGTAACAAAAATATACTGGAGTGGGGGAGAATTAAGAAACACCCAACATTTTCATAACCACATTAATTTGTTCCCTTTTCTTATTTACTTTTATTTGTATATTGCTGATAAGGTCTCGTTAATAAGAATGTTCAGAGAAAATCTGTTACCAGTGGTAACAGTTGCTCTTGTTCCCATTTTGAAAGCTCTTAAATTTTTTACAGTGCAACCCACAAGGCCTTGCAAACCAGAAAAGAGACAAAATTGAGAGAAATAGCTATTTACTCATGTGCAAAGATCTGTATTTGTTTAAGAGAAATCATTAACCAGCTGTTCAACATCACATGAATTAAGGTATCATGCATTTATAGAAAATATACCTATAAACAATTAAACATGGCTAACATTATTTGTTCTTTTAGTTTTGCTCATACAGAAATGTAAAATTTATTTTAAGCACATTTTACATAGCAACAAGATGACATATAAATAAGGACTCATGTGAAACACAGAGCTGGTTAATTCTGCAAAAATTTTTTTTACAGATAGTTGTACTCTGAACAGCAGCTTTTACATCAGTCTTAACTAGCTCTTGTGAACATCTGCATCAGTGGAGCCCTTTCATGATAGTTTGCCAAACGATGATTCCTCCCATAACAGCAGGCACATCACCTGAGGAAATTGCATATCTGTGGGCAACAGCCCATCTGCTGCTGCCACCCCTCTGCTGCTGTTAAACAGTTTCCTCTAATTCTGAAGGAGAGCCTATATTAAGTGACAGCTGCACCCAATGACAAAGAACAGGAGATGGACAAAGCCAATGTTCATGAGCACCCAATACCAGAATGTGATCACCAAATTCTTAGGAGAAGGTGTCCAATGTGACTTTCTAAAGCCAGTGGCAACGATACAGCACCAGGAAGAGATGGTTATCAAAATGGCAAGGTGTATGTTTATTATAGCTTATGAGCAGAAAAAAAGAACTGAAAAATTCTCAATAATTCATTCACAGTGATCAGCTCAACTTTGCTTCCCAGCAATATATGTAGCTCCACTTTAACTGCTGTATGAAAGTGCATAAAGAAAACAAGTAATGTACGTGCTCAATTGCTATACTACTCTGCTCTAGTACCCTATACTATCCTCCACTTGAAGATGAGAGTAGTAAAACATAGCTGAAGACACCTGCACTCTGACCAGCTTTCACTGAAGTGGCCCATTTTAACTAATCTTTCTTAGATTGTTATAGGATAGAATTTTTGATACACCACTACCTCAGAAAGCCCAGATTTGACAAAATGTTCCTGGTGGAAATGCTGTTGGGCCATTTACCAGCACTCTTACATAACGAATACTGTTTGCCAATGACCCCTGATTACATGACACTGCAAATCACATACAAAGGAACTTCACTGAACTGTAAAGCAGCCTTACCAAGGATTAAAACTGAAGGATATGGAGGTTAATGTTAAACCTTCAAATTATGCAGCTGCAAAACACTAGAATAAATCTAAATACAGCAATGTGAAGCAGCTACTTGAACATGGCACCTTGACTTCCAAGGCAAACAAATGATAAAACATAACTGAGAGAGGTCTAGATTCAGCTGGCATTCTAGATGGAAAAATACCCTACTTGGTTGTTTCTTTTTCAGATGCGTGCCTGTGAGAAGCTGAGCTGAAATCAGACTCCACCATCCATTGTCTCCAAGACTGGTGTGAAAGATGGGCGTGAGGAGCTGAGGTAAGACTCTACTGTCCATTGTCTCCACGACTGCTGTCCATTATCACAGATTGCTGACACACTTGAGCAGTTGAAGAGCTGGTTGCAAGTCCATTAAGACATTAAGAACAGGGGTACTTCCCCCCAACACATAATAAAAGGGGACAAAGCTAATCACTCTTGTGGCCACCCCCTACAGAATGAAGACTACAGACCCTCAGGATGCTGCTGAGTCCACAGTGGTGACATTCTCTTTGCACTCCAAATGCTTGCTTAATTTCTATCCTCTTTTCCAATCTGTCCTATTGCTACTAAGTAATTATCTTTTAAAATCATTATCTCTTTATAATAAACAAATTGACCAATTGTGGTACTTGGCCTCGTCTGCATCTTAATTTCACTCTGGGAATCATGAGCAAAAGATTTCCGACACTGGGTTTTACCCAGTCAGAACTTGACACTCCCCTAGATTCAACTCCTACTTATGCAATTTACAGTTACAGAAGTTTTGCACAAAATAAGTAAGACTTCAAAGCTCGGCAGCGTAGCACATTCATCAGAACCTGCACCTGCTGGCATATAGATAGCCATGCAGTTCAGCCAACCTTATATTGAACCCTTTTGAATTAATGTGGTCTGACTGCATGTCTGCCCAGTCTTGCAGTCATAAGCCTTCATTCTGCAAGTTTGCGGCGACACCAAGCTTAGAGCTGCAGCTGGCACACCTGAGGGATGGGATGCCACTCAGAGAGACCTGGACAATCTCAAGTGGGTCCATGTGAACCTTAGGAGGTTCAACAAGACCAAGTGCAGGGTCCTACACGTGGGTTGGGGCAATCCCCTGTATCACTACAGGCTGGGGGATGAAGGAATTAAGAGCAGCACTGCTGAGAAGGGCTTGAGGATACTGGTAGATGAATGTGCACTCGTGACCAAGAAAGCCAACCCTATGGTGGTCTGCATCAAAAGAACTGTGACCCACAGGTCAAGTGAGGTAATTTTACCTACCTACTCTGCTCTGGTGAGAACCCACCTGGAGTACTGAGCACAGTTCTGGAGTCCTCAATAGAAGACATGGATCTGTTGGAACCAGTACAGAGGAGGATTACAGAAATTATCAGAGGGATAGAACACCTCCCCTGTAAGGAAAGGCTGAGAAACTTGGACTTGTTCAGCATAGAGAAAAGAAGACTCCAGTTAGACCTTATAGTAGCTTTCCAGTACTTAAATGGGGCTTATAAGAAAGATGGATACAGACTATTTGGTGGGGCCTTTTGTGGCAGAACAAGGGGTAACGGTTTTAAACTAAAAGAGGGTAGGTTCAGACTAGATATAAAGCAGAAATTTTTCAGGACAAGGGTGGTGAAACACTGAAGAGACTGTTTCCCGGAGATGTGATAACTGCCACGCCACTAGAATCATTCAAGGTTAGGTTGGACAGGATTCTCAGCTCTCAACAACATCACCTAGTTGTAAATGTTCCTGCTCATTGCAGGAGAGTTTGATGATGACTTCTAAAGGTCCTTTCCAACCCAAACTATTCTATGATTCTATGAAAAAACTAACTGGATCTAGCTCCAGATACAAACCACTTGTCTCTTAAGGGATGTATTCCAATCAGCAGGATACTTCAACCATAGAGAACTGAATTGTGAGCATCTATAACAGTAGCCATACACAGTAAGCTGAAATGCATATATATATATATATGTATAAAAATATATATGATTTGAAAATTCTTCCTTTTCACCAACACAGTGATTGAGAGATAGCCCACATTTGTTGGTAGAAACAGCTGTGTAAAACTGAGGTTACCAGAAGGAAGCTGATAAGTAGGAGAGGAACCTAAAGAGTCTAGTTCAGTGTAGGCAGAGAGGCCAGCTCTTGGTCTTTATCTGGCACTTAATGGAAAAATTTCTTGCCTGGAGATTGGGCACTGTCTCTAAATAATTCCTTTCCTACCTTCATCAACAGAATAAGAACAGACTTCCTTCTGGTATTTTAAACATTCTGCCACTCACAATGGTATAAACGTTAAGATGAAAGACTTTTCTTTGGGCAAAGGATTTGGAATTTTTTTGCCAACATGTCCTGCTCCATCTTGCACCCTGACACTTCTCACCAAAAATTCCTGTATGCATATTTGTATGTCTACAAGTGGATTGGGCAACAGGCATTTTGCCTCAGGCATTACTATTGACACCTGTTTATGCACCCTGTGGTTAACTTCCCAATTTTTAAAAGTTATATCTTTAACATATAAAACCAATAGAAAAGCGCACTGTCAAAACTTTTTTTCTTTTAAATCATTCTACCTGGTTTCTCAAAATGCCAGCATGAATGATGTGTCTGATAACTGATGCTTACTTCACCTACTGCCAGTGTTGAGTGCAATAGTTCCCTATGCCTCCTCATTCCTCTTCCTTCCAGAGACTGACTATATCCCAGGATTGTTAAGCATTTGAATTTCATCCTGCTGCAATACATTTTTCATGAAGTTTTTGTGTGGTTAGGGACAGGTATTAAGTGCTGATATTTTCCTGCATACTTTTCAGAGGCTCTTGTATGCACTGAAAAAAAAATCAAAAAATAAAAAAGCACAATAAGAAACAGACTCTAAATTTTCCTGTTGTGATGGTGAAATAGAAGGAAAGGAAGAAGGCTACATGGACTGTCCTTGCCATTACTCATATCAAAGAATTAAATATGACTTGGTTACTGTGTCTTGTGATTCTGATCACAAGGATATCTTCAAGCTTCAGAAGCAGCGCTCTTTTTATCAGTCTTTTAGGCTTTCAAGGAAGTTCAAGTCAAAACCCATTTTCTACTGAAACTGATGCAGGTCTCTCACCCTTCTGACTGCCTTCTGATGCGTGTATAACCAGCCTCACAGCATAGTCAAATACCTTTCATCAACAAGTGCCCAAAGTGCTTGTGGTGAGTAGTATTTAAATTAGAACTAGCCAATTATAATTTTTTTTAAGTAATGAAATTTTTTTCAACAAAATTATATGAATTAAATGCATATTTTTAAATTTTAAAATAAAATTTCAATATACAGCTGATATAGCTACATTTACCTTTATCTGACATGATCTCTTTTTTGCTTTTTTACCTGCTTCCTCAGGAAAAAAGGATGAAGTTACAAGCAAGGAAGGACAAACATTTTGTTTTCTCCCTTTCCCTTCCATCTACAGGTACACAGTAGGTGCACCATACTATTGATCTTTGCAGTCTTCAGTGCCAGGGGTACTTCAGCTGTCATACCTATGTCTTAACCTGAATAGCTCTTAAGTTCTTGATTTAAAATTTACCTTGCAGGAGGGCAGCAGTGAGCTGTGGTGCTATCAGTGCCTTAAACTCAAGAGCAGAGCAGTGGCCCAGGATATAGCAACCATGAGTATGATGACCTGCACTCTGTGTGTGATGTTCTGGGAGGAATCCAACGTCCTTAGTTTCAGATGCAAACTGTTTAAATTAAAGTGGTTTTGTTTAGGCTTTAGTACAATGAAGACAAGGTTACGTTCTTTGGATAGGCTGGCATGTTTGTGCATGCTTTCCTGGGCAATGACATCCAGAAGAAGATACAGCCAGTCATTTTTAATAAGCAGCATGTGGTATGGATCCACTCTACAATCTTACTGACAAATTTTCATTACAGCAACTACTGTCCCTGTTCATAAGCAGTGATGCCAAAACCCAGTAGCCTTCCAGAATAATAATCACAATGACTGGCTTCAGAACTATGGATTTATTGGACTACTTTATGACACTAGACTACAGTGGTAAAACTTTACAAGTGCATCTTACAAATCCAACAAAAGGGGAAAAATGCAAATCTCTATTTTGGCTGTAAAGACTTCTACTGGAGATTATATACGTTCATTATTTTGCTCTCTATCGTAAGCTACTTTGTTTTGCAGTATTTCACATTACTACTACTGCTACTAATCTTCTGCATATAATAAATCCTAAAATCCACCAAGGAAAGGAAAGGAAAAATTCAATTGCTTAATAAAAAGGAAGCTTTCCATGCAAGGCGAGTGCTGACCATAACCATTCTTATCTGTTAAAACACAGTGGTAAAAGTCAAATGAATGATGAGTGTAATTACATCACTTTTTTCCTGTCTGTATTTATCAAAATCTAAAGGAAGTTCCTGGAATAAAATGCAATTGTCTCTCCTTCCAAGGCATATGTCACTAGCCTTTCTTTTAATGTATATATATAAATATATATTTCTAAAATACAGCTATGGAGATGTGAGTCATAATTGCAACTTCAGGTATTTGAATGAAATAAAAAGAGGTCTATGTGACACATCAGAAGGCTATTGAAGTTCTCTGCTTGCTGCCATGCAGGTACAATTCTGATTATCTCATAATCCACTGCTAGTTTTCTCTCCTAGCAAGCTCCCTCATTTGTCTTCAGCAACCTAGTAACGCTTCCTAGGGCAGCACTAAACTGATTTGGATGTTGCAAGTAAATAAAAAAAACCTGTAAAAACAAGTACAACTTGTTTTTTTATTTACAAAATACTTCATTCCAGCTGTCATTTATCTATATATTCTTAACATTCTTTTCATAAATACTGTCGCTTACTAAAATTACATGTCCAGATATGTAAATACCTTTACAGTGGAAGTGATGGAAGTTCCTGTGGACAGCACCACAATGCCAGTGCTCAGCAGGGAGTAAGTACAGTGGTATCCTACCAGCAGCCAGGAACTGCGCAAGAAATTATGGTCTCAAAACAGGCCACTTACACAGCTGCCCGCACTTAAGCTGGTATCCCTGAAAGGACTACAGCTGAGACCCTGAGCACTTCAGGAGGAGCAGTAGAGGGGCACATCTAGAAGTTCTTATTTCTTTTGTAAATAGCACAGTTACCTCAGAACTCTTGTGCCTGGGCAGTAATTTGATGAGGAGAAAAACAGTTTAACCAAAACACTATTTTCTATTTTTGCTTTTATAAAACACAGTTTTAATGAGATATTGTAAAATTCTATAAATGGGTAATCTATTCCCATTCTCAATGTGGCCAGTGCCTTTTACATAGTTATTTTTGCATAATTTCATGTCAATGCTAGCAACTTATTATAAAGCATAAACTGTGTCTATGTCATAAGTCACTAAACACAGCTGCTACTTGGCATTGCTTAAAACATTTTTCTCCACTGAGTTGCTCATAAAGGAAACTGATAACTCTAGGTGAGATAAGGTGTTACCTGTCTTTTATTTTAATAAATGAAATATTCTTTTTCTATCATTACAGTGACCTTTTACAACAGATCACATTCTGCTGTGATGCTGTGAAAACTTGTAACATTCTCAATAACATTATACACACATTTACTTGAATTTCATTGGGAAGCATTGTTTTGCCTGTTTCCACTAAATAAGCCACAGCTACGTATGGGGATGACATAGAACCAGAGTGCTGGTTACCTTCCCTTTCTCTTGCTGAACACAGACTAGAATTTGTGCAAAACCGTGATTTTTGTGGTTTTTTGGTTGGTTGGTTGGTTGGTTTGTTTTATGGAACTGCAGGACAAAACGAGGCTTCAAGGACAGATCTCAGTAATTTCACTCAAGTAATTTTGAAAAACTTGAGAATTTTTACCCAGAAATGTTGAGCAATTGGCTGACTTGCCCACAGGAAAGAAGGAAAATAAATTCTGAGGGATACTGAAAATGGCATTTTCAGGAAACTAGCCCAAGGATTTTCACAATAACATCTGTAATTGAAGTACAGTGGGAAAAATTGTCTCTTTGACCTGTATGGTGTTTTGATCAAAAGCACATGCACTGAAGTATGACAAAATAAAGTAGTATATCAGCTGGCTTAAGACATAATAAACTAAATTCATGCCTTCTGCAACTCTTTTGAAGACAGCAGTATTCTTCAATGGACAGACCTGATCCATGAGTTTCCTACATGTTTTTCTTTTTGTTTATCTGGATGCTCCTTTTCCTTTTCTGTATCTGGACGTTTCTTTCTGGATTTTTCTCTCTATCTGGATGTTTCTTTTCCTTTGCACATAAGGTGGCTAGAACAGGGTATTACACCTTGCAAGGAGAGCTTTGAACCCGGGAGTTTCCAACTTTACCTCCAAGTCTATTGCCACCTAATAACTAAGGCACATCACAGGAATAAATACGGGTGTGATATTAAATTGCTGTGTATCCTAAATAGAACTGCTATCAAAAACTAAAATCTCTGGATCTGCTTTATAGTTAAATGGGTTTTGCTGATTTTTTTGCAGATAGTTTCTGCTCCTAAAGGGTAAGAAAAAGCCAGAGTCTATAAATATTGCACACTCTCAAACATCAAAAGTAGTGAAGCAAGTCCAACCCAAAGTGTGCTGCTGTCCAACCAACATTAGCCCTCCTGAAAGCATGAATGACATCAGTGGATACAATCAGCAGCTTTCAGTTCTCTCTGGCCAGAACGACAGGCACTCCAGGGAGCCCAGACTGTTCAGGGTGTTTTGGACAAAAAGATGACCCCTCACAGATGTGTGCCATTAATTCAGCAATATCAGTTCAGAGTCGCAAGCCACAGGCTGGGATAGAGATCACAGATGAGTATTCAAAGGCAGGAGGAAGAGCCACCTTTCCCGCCTTGCCAAAAGGTGGCACTAGGTCTCAGGACTGGTTACAATAAAGACAAAGAGTAAAATGTGCGTGAGGCAATTTTCAATGGTCAGTTCAACCAAATCAGAGCCTCTTTGACTCAGCCCGGGCATGGCCTCAGGTTAACATAACCTCTCCATTGTGGCGAGGGCATTAGACTCAATTTTAAGAGCAGAAATCTCTGAGACTATTCTTCAGTATCAAGCCTCCTCTACAAAAGCAGGCTGAGCTGATTCTACGTCCTGAATTCTGTCACTTTCTGACTGCTCCTTTCTTGCCTTCATGAGACTACAAGTGCCAAAATACTCCTTCAGGGAAAACCCCAACGGCAATCAGAAGCAGCTTTCCCTAGGGCCTTTGCCTGAACAGTTCCACATTAATTGCCCATGTTACTCACCATATATAGGAAGCTGTGGAAAGAAGCTGGAAAATGATGGAAGCTGAAGGGCCACCAATTCAAAAGCAATACTCAGCCTGGCATTTTGGCTACACTAGACACGATTTTTCCACAGCCTCTGCCTCAGATCAGTGCCTGGATGACAGGCCACTGTTGCCTGGTCTCAGGCTTGACAGAACAGCTCTGAGTGTGGTCCAGATGTTGTATCTAATGGTTTGGGTGATACTATATGATATTCCCTCTAGTGCGTTCTGTACAAAATGCCTTAGGTGTATGCCCACACACCAAATCAACCACAGTGGTAAGGCCAAGAAGCAGAAACAAAGTATAAACTAAAATAGGCCACAGATGACACCTTTAGCTTACATCAGCCTATTGTTTCTGTGTGTAAGTTATGGTTTGGCAGAAGGGGTATAAATAGCTCTGAAATGTGAAAGTCAATTTGAAAGGATTATATTGTGGCTGCCTAATTGCAAAAGATGCTTTGAGTACTGTTTAGTACAAACAATAAAATTCATTATAGAAGAAGCATATACTGACCTCTGCTTGTGCTGGCCAGCATATTTATTACAAGATTCTTGTTCCCTTTTCATTTGTCTGTCAGTTTGCTTGCTTGTGAGATTATTTCTTTTTTCCTTCTTAAGACCCTCACTATTTTCAACAGGTCTGTGAAGCTTGTGAAAAGGTTTGGATGGCTTTGTGCCTCTTTCTTTTTTTTTAAGTCCTACCAAATTACGTTCAGGCTTAGTAAATTTAAAAATGTTTTATAATCCATCTGTTTCCTGCCCCTCATCTACATCCTGCAGGACAATGCTGGCACCCTGCCAAATTAGCTTGGCACAAGCATCTGCAATGTTGGCATTTGTGGCCACATATAAATGTAAGGATTGAGCCTCCAGTCCTTTGTGGGCCTGAGAATTTGCCTTTTCTCTTGATTGAGAGAGGTGTGAAACACCAAGAAGTCTTCTGTACTCACTGCACAATCCAAGAAGCCATCCCATTATGTCAAATAGCTTGGACTGCATTTTTCCTATGGCAAGGTGCATGCACCAAAAGTTTTTTGCTTCCAGTCCAACAGAAGAAAGTTAATTCTGCAGAGTTGCCCCTGTCTGTGGCTGGAAGTCACAGTGGCTACTCAGAGCTAACCAGGAGCACATCTGTAGGCAGCAAGATAAGGTGAAGCTCACAGCAGCATAGACCCAAGCAAAGTGACCTGGGCTGAGATCCAGAAATACAGAAGATACAGCATTTTTTTTAAGTATGAGAGGTGTGACCATTTTTAGATTTTGCAGAGCCCTGATAGGACTGTCTGCATGCTAAATGATAGCCACTTTGGATTTTCTCCAGCCACATCCAGAGAAATAGTCACCCATACTGTTAAAATCACTTCTCTAAGCAGCTATGAAGCAGAAATTCACTTCCAGCATCCTTTTCTTCTCTTTGAGGGGTGATTTTTTTTATTACGTGTTTTAATGTAAGGGTCACAATGTTGTCCTGAGAGTTGTTTTATTCTAAAGACCAGATTTTTAACTATGAGGAAATTGGGGGACATTTGTTTGAGGGATTTTGCTGTTGCTTCTGCCAGACCTACAGCATGTTTCTGTCAGGATGGGGTTGTCAGGGAAAAGTAGTGAGAAACATTTTATGGAGATTTCTACTTAAAGAGGTGAAGTTGCATGGTCACAAAATCCATTTTGCGGTTTTATCCAATATAGATTATGCCTGCATGTCTTTCCCTGTTTCCTACCCCTTCGTCTCCCCAGCCCCAGTCATAAGTATAGCTGGCCAGTGTAAGTGTGCTTGCATTGCTCTGCCAACACTTCTTGTCAGATGTGATTCAGACCCAAATTCAGCCTGAACTGGAGTCACAGAGCAGAGAAAACTCAAAGGTATGCAACTTTTTTCTCACTTAATAGCAGCCTAAACAAGTATTTTTTTTAAGGAGGAAAAGGTTAAAGCCTTCACATTGATGCCCATCTTTGGTATTCAACTATTGAATCAAGTTGCTAAAACGCAATTTTATGAGGCTTTGTCTGAAAACTAAAACTTTCTGCTTTCTATTTTGATTTTGCTTCAATTGCTTGAGCGTCGTTAAAAAAGGAAATGAACCTCTCTAAAGCGTGAGGAGGTTGCTCGTTAGTGGAGCAAATACAATACTGCAACCAACCAAATATTGATTTAAAATAGAATTCGTTTCTCCCTCCAAAAAAAGCCCACTTAATCTTCTGGTTATTTGGGGGAGAGAAGGGGGATGGAGGAAGTAATCTTAGTGGAACTCAAATTAAGAATTTGAAAACTATAACTCAGAAATAAAAAGCTCCACCTTTTAAAGCAACCGGATGCATCCCGGGAGCGGGATACAACAGACGCCGCCCTTGGCACAGCTGCGTGCCAACCCCTAGGGTCCAGCCGGAGGGCCGCCGGAGAGCTCTTTTCCCTGCCCGGAGATGCTGGCGGTGACGCGCATCGGCGCTGCGCCCGCGGACAGTCCCTCCGAGGAGGGCAGAGAGGTCCGGGGCCGCACTCCCGCTTCCCGCCCGCGTGAGAAGCTGGCAGAGTTCCAGCACAGGGAAACCGGCCGCGACGTCGGGTGGGGAATGCCTCGTTCCGCCTCCCTGCTTCGGGCGGAGGGGGGTGGTCAGGGCTCCCGAGCTCTTGTTCCCCTGCTCCTGCCCCAGCCGGCAGCGGCGCTCGGCGACGCCTGTTCGGCGGCTGTGAGTGCTGCCGCAATCCGTCGCCCTGCAGCGGGAGGGGACAACGATACGGAAAGAGGGAGAGGCAGACGAAGGGGCACAGAAGATGCGTCCCTGCGGCCCGGTAGACTCTGCCTCGGGGTCCCAGGGCTCTCGGAAGAGTCGGGCCCGCGTTCCTGCGACAGCCCCCAGGGAGCAGGGAGGGACCCTGCGGGATCTGTCGTGAGGCCACGCTTTCCCAGCTGAGGTAGCGGCCAAGGAGCTTGCAGGAAAGTTTGCAAAGGAAAACGTTAGAAATACAAAAAGCAGAACGTGCAGGAAGGCACTTGCGGAAGTCGGCAGGACTCGGTGAGGAGGTGGCGAGAGAAGCAAACCCTCCGCACGGCAGCGCTCCCGCCCCTGCTCCGAGGTACCCGGGGGCTTTGCCCAGCCCGCAGCGGGACTGGTGAGGCTCCAAAGTCATAGGACATGCGAGCACTCGGGACGAGTTTCCGTTCCCTAAGCGCCGCAGGGTGATTCTTGTCACGCTCTGGTCCTTAAGAAACATCCAGGACACAGGTGGTTAGAAGTGATCAAAGACGAGATAAGATCAAAGATCACTTTAATTGCGAAAATGAGGTCACATAGGATTTCCAGAGTCAGCTATATATCCAGTGTGAAAAGCACTACTGTCATTTAATGTAAGCGGCTGAAGTTCAGACATGACTGGACACTTACATTCACGTACTCACAGATTTAACATTCCCTTTTAGCTAGAGGTAACACAGATTGCACAAAAATAAACAGGAAAATATATATATATATGTATGTATTTGGTCAAGCATTCATTTCAGGCAGTCTGTCACAGAGGTATGCGGCAGCCGTAGGGGCGCAATAGGAAAGGGCCAGGAGAGCAGAGCTGTGAGGAGGGCAAGGCTGTCCTGCTGCAGCCCTGCGCCAGGAGAAGAAGGGGAAGCACTCCTGGTTTCCCGGGGGCAAGAAGCTGGAATTGACGGGAGAGGGGGAACCCTCCGCGGGGAGAGACATCTCGGAGACCAGCCAGGCCAGGCTTGGCTCTCCCTGCCCTTGGCATCGCAGTAACGCTGGCTGCTTCTGCCGTAGGTCTCAGCTTGCGGGGGAGGTCGTGCCCACTCCGCCGCGGCTGCCCGCTCCCTCCCTCCCCTGCCTCCGAGGAGCACATGGTAATGTTTTGGCTGATCAGTTTAGTCTGTTTTGTTGTTTGTTTTATGTTGTGGTTTTTTTCTATCCCCAAGTAATAGGTGCCGCTGGCTGCCTCCGGAGTAACCACAACGTCTCCGTGAAAACCTCCCAGCGGCTTTAAAAAAAAAAAAAAAAAAAAAAAACAAAAAAAAAAAAAACAACAAAACACGCTATTTCGCAGGCTGCTTAAACTCACTGTGTCCCTGCGTGTGCGGCGGCGAACTCACAGTCGCACAGCGCCTAGCCTATCCCTGGTGGGAGACCCTAGGTCAAAGGCATTACAAAAGATCCCCATATAGTGAGGGATGCTGTCGGGGCTGAAGCTCCATCACCTCCCTGCGCTGTGATGAAGGGAAGCTCGATGACTGGAAGGTCCTTAGCATAGCAGGAGAGCGGTTACGCGCCCGTAACACAGGACGGGGATGTTGCTGTTAAGTACCTTACAAGGTTACAAAACACGTTCGCTTTCCCCCCGCCAAGAAAATCCACTTGGTCGTTTCAGAGTTCAAGAAGGGACGAGCCCAAAGCTCCTTTTTGGGCTCAAGGAGTCACCTTCAGCCTCCGTGCTCACACTGTCAGACCGAGGTCGAGATTTGAGCCCCCGCCGTCTCCTCTTAAATCCAAGAAACCCTACCGTTACGGCGGTTTTCTGCATTTTTCATCTTATTTTTAACGATGCTACTCGGGCAGACCCTGTGGCTTTACACCGACCACTAGCAACTTCCTGCAAACCCTAAGTCTACCCAGAATGATGGGGGGAGGCGAGCGAGGGGCTGTTGCAGCGCCAGCGCCTGGCGACGGAGCCCCGGGGAGGCCAGGCGAGGAGACAGCGGCCGCGGAGTCCCCGGTGGCCCGGCCCCGCGGGGCTTGTCCGACGGTCAGAGGAGCGAGGGGGTCGGGCGCAGAGCGGGATCCTGAGCCCCCTGCCCTTCTGCCGCCTCTGTAGAAGGGCTGGGCGCGCAGGACACTGCAGCGCGAGGCAGGCGGATGGAGTGAGTGGCAGGTGCCCTGTCCCGGAGTGGCGGGCTTCACTGCCTGCAAAACTTGCACTTGATAATTTTCTTAAAAGCACTTTGGAAGTCTTTGTTGAAATAGGCATAGATGATGGGGTTAAGAAGGGAGTTGGAGTAGCCCAGCCAGTTGATGACTGCACCCAGCCACTCCGGCATGTAGCACTTACTGTCACAAAAAGGCAGGACCAGCGCCACGATGAAGAACGGCAGCCAGCAGAGGATGAAAGTGCCCATAATGATGCCCAGGGTCTTGACAGTCTTCCTTTCGCGGGACAGAGCCATCCTTCGCTTGGCCTCCGTGTTCTTCTCGTTGCGCTTCTCGAAGCAGGGGGCCTGCGGGGAGCTGCACGCTTCGCTGGGCAGTGGCAAGTGACTCTTGGAGGAGCTGTTGCAGCGCTGGACCTCGATTATCTCCAGGGCAGCCCCGTCCTCGCCACGCCGCACAGCGCCGTTGACGCAGACACCGGGCTTGAGCTCCGCGGTCCGCCGCCAACCTTTGCCGGGGTTCCCACTACTTTTCTTCTGCAGGACGGCGGGGGAGAGGGTGAGGCAGGTGTCCGCGATTTTCTTCTTCTCCACTTTCTTGACGGTCTTGCGGATCCTGAAGCGGGCTGCTTTAAAGATGCGGCCGTAAAGGACTAACATGAGGAGGAGAGGGATGTAGAAGGCGCCAAAGGTGGAGTAGATGGTGTACCCATGGTCCTTACTGATGGTGCAGGCGTCGGGGTCCGAGCGGTCTTCGGGCGTCCTCCAGCCCAGCATAGGCGGGATGGAAATCAAGAAGCCGATGACCCAGGTCAGGCTGATAAGCACGGCTGCCCGTCTGGGAGTTCTCTTGTTGACATAGTCGATAGGGTCTGTGATGGCCCAGTACCTGTCCAAGGCGATGGCGCACAGGTGCAGGATGGAAGAGGTGCAGCACAGCACGTCCAGCGAGATGAAGATGTCGCAGGTGATTTGCCCTAGCGTCCACTTGTTCAGCACCTGGTAGAGGGCCGCCATGGGCAGCACCAGCACGGATACCATGAGGTCGGTGACGGCCAGCGAGCCGATGAGATAGTTGGCCACGGTTTGGAGGGAGCGTTCCAGGGCGATGGCCGCAATCACGCAGGCGTTGCCGCTCACGGCGCACAGAATGAGCATTCCCAGGAGCAGGGAGGTAAGCAGCTGGTAGCCCAGAGTCACTTCCCCGAAGCCGGGGCCTCCGGCACCCTCGGAGGAGAGCTCTGGGGAGGTAGTGTTGTTGGCCACATCCATGCCGGGCGGCGGATTCGCTTCAGGAGACGGGCATGGGAAGAGGCTCAGGTCACTTGCGCGCTCCTCTGGCAGGAGGCATCGCCGCCCTGTGCTCTTCGGCCACGCTGGACACCCGCGCTCCGCTACCCTTCCTTCCCCTATATATTGCGGCGGGAGGTGGCCGAGCCTCGGAGGACGGCAGCTGGCGGAGCCGCCCCGCGCCCGCCCATCCCCGCCGCCTTTGCCCAGCCCGCAGCCCCGGGCGGTGGGGGCGGCCCTCCTGCCGCCGCTAGCCGAGCTCCTGCCCCTCGCTCCTCCGCTCTCCAGCGCAGCTCCTTCATGGTCTGCCTCTCCGCTTTCCCCTCGCTTTCTCCCTCACTCCCTCCCTTCCTCCCTCCTTTCCTTCCCCTTCCAGGCTCCCCCTCCATCCCACCCTTCCGCAGGGGGATCTCGTTAGGTCGCCGGCGGACGGGGAGGGCGGGCGCCCGTGTCCGTCAGTCCCCGCCGCCCCCTCCCCGCTGAGAGAACACCGCAGAGAAGCCCACTACCGACTGCTCCTCACCCCCACCTTTTCCAAACCTTCACGCAGCGGCTCCACCCGGGCAGCGGGGATTCTGAGCTTCCCCTAGGTACCGGCGCCGGGGCTTGCGCAAGGTGTGCGAAGCGGGAAGCGGCTTTCCGTGGCCAGGCACTGCCGGCTGCGGCGGGGGGCACCGCACACCACGGGGCTGCCTGCGGACTGGGGTGCAGGGGCGAAAGGCGCCGGGGGCGTTTATCGCCACCTGCAGGCAGGCGGCGGCAGCTGCCCGAGGGCGCGGCGCCCGGGAGGGTGCCGGCAGCCAAGGGACGGAGGGACTTTCGGCGGGTCTGCACAACCACCACCTTCCCGGCTGCAGCGCGCACGGGGCTGCCAGGCGAGCAGCACCGGCCACGCGGCTGTGGGTGCAGGGAGAGAGGGATCGCGGGCAGCAGTGTTGCATGGAAGTCTTGGGAGGGATTGCTGTACCGTCCCGTACCGTGCAGGGCTCCCGCTCAGCGGCTTAAGAGTGCTGTATCAATGCAAGTTCATTTCGTGATGATTTATGCCCTCTCCCCAGCGTCCCACCGCGGGGAGGGGGGGCGCTGCCGTCGGGGACTCTTCACCAGTGCGAGGGTCCCCGCCGTCCTGTTCACCACTGCCCGCCGGCTCTCCCGAGACAGGAATTACAGTGCAACACATTATTGAAATCACTGTCCACTCAAAGCAACAAGAAGAGGAGGGGGAGAGAAGAGAAGACGAAAAAACCCTAAGCGTTACAGGCTGTATCTGAAAGTGAAATGAGAAAAATATCTCCGCAAACAACCTTGAATAAAAAAGAGGGTGTCAGATTGACACATCATAAGCAAATCAGCGAATGACCAGTAAACAGAACAAAAAATCACAAGCCCGGGACTCATGGACTCATCTGTCATTTAAAGAAAAAAAAAAAAAAAAGAAGTAAAAATAAAAAAATGCGGTGTTATTGACAGGTTTAACTCCAGCTGTCCGTGAAACGTAAAAGAAAGTAAGCCCTCTGACATAACTTCCATGGCAGGCTTTCTATTATCTTGCTGCTCAGTATTCTTAATGATGTGAGATCTTTCACTCTGCTTTGTAATTGTGCCATGCAAGCTCAGAAAATGCAGAAAGCCAAATAAGTAATTGCTTATAAGGAAGATTTGCCAGATTCTAACTTAATCAAACTTGATATGAGGATCGCAGAGCCCGGCTTGCACAGGCTTAGGTGTCCTCATCTCCTCTCGGTCAACACTTAAAATTAAGTCTGAGTTCAGAACTTCACAACACTTGGGCAGATTTCGGCCCGTTCCTTTTTACGAGGGGTCCAGGCTACATTTCTCCGCCCCTAAGCTTGCGATCTTGACTATGAACGATCAAGGTACAGAGATCTGGTGAATAAGCAGAGCAGAGCTGCTACCCTGCGTGCCCGTCGTACTGTCATTTTCATGTTCTGTGACCTATTGAGTGAAGATTTACACTACAGAGACACAGACAAAACAAAACGTAATCGATATTTAAATATGCTTTTCTCCTTCACCACCAGAACCTATTTTCTTTTTTAATTTCCCCTCAACTGCACGGCACGGCTGGCTTCTGAATAGCTGCTTGTTTAAAGACCCTTTCCCTTCAGGAAAAGCAAAGTTTGTGCTTCCTGCTGTTTAAAGCCAGCCTGATGCAACGAAGAATGCAGCTTTCTTGCATGATGGTGGGCAAATCATTAGCCCAATTAGATTACCCTGGAATTAGCGTTTCAAAGCCATAGGGGATGCGGGTTTTAGGATTCCACAAAGGCTCTTGAGGAAATTGTTTCCGGAGGTGTTTTGCACTAATATAGCCAAAGGAAGTCAACCCCAGACACTTTTTGCCAAGAAAATCCAGTGAAGATAAGTCGGCAGGATCCTTTTTCAACTGAAATCTTTTAAATCTGCTTTTTTTTTTTTTAATATATTTTTTGTTCAGAGACTGAAAGTTATTTCACTCTGAATTAAACTGAGAAGCAATTTAGGCAGCCATGGAGGAAGGGGAGGGAGTAGGAGGTGAAAGATGTAGACGAAAGGAAAACTTACTCACTTTTCTGATGTGATAGTGTCTTTAATCCTACTAAGCATTTGAACACCAAAATGCCGGTTATACTTCCAAGCAACTAAACGATGTGCTAATGTCTTTAGATAACCCAGACGGAAAGCCCAGCAAAATTCTTTAAGGAAAGCCACGCAAAATCGAAGCTGATTTGAGAGTATATGAAACCTTAACACTGCACAACCTTAAAAAGTCCAATTAAAATATTAACGTTATTCAGTTATGACAATTGAAGCAAACAAGAGGTTCCTCAGAAAGTATGAAAAGAAAAAGAGTTAAGAACTGTGGCAGAAGATGCTTTCCTGAGCAATTTCATTCTACACGTTTAAAAAAAAAGAGAGGGCTACATACTCTTGATGCTTTCAAATTCTGTCTGTTATATATTTGCTGAAATAAAATTGAAGTGCTACAACCACAGCACCCTGCTCTTGCAATTGCATATTGTGTTTTGATTTGAAAAGGATTTGAGTCTTGAGTTGCTGTGGTTTTTTACTATTCACTAGGATAAAATACAGTATTTGTGTTATTCAAGAGATTATATTCCAGTAATAGTTTCAGTATATGGATTTTACTATGCAGTTAAGGAAATGAATTATTTCAGTTCACTGAAACTGATCTAGTCAAGTTGCAGTTTTCTGTGAGAGAAGTTCTAACAGGTGGAAGGAAATATGTGCCAGGAGACAACCTACCAACTATAGCCTTCTTGAATTTTCTCATTAGGCATTTTGGAAATAGAGCCAACAGGAATTAGCATTGGTCCTCACTGTTCAAATCCTTCTGAAAAACAGCTATAACTTTAAAATACAGAAAAGCAAACAAGAATTTCATGGCTGAAATGACTTTGTCATTGAAATCCATTCCTTTCATGCAAGCACATGCATTCCACTATGAGATCCACTTCAGGAAACCTGCTCCCACCTTTCATAAAGCACAATATGTTTCATAGTGTAAGCAAATTTAAGCTTTCTACTGTAAAATGCCAAAAGCTATAAGAAAGAGACAGAAAAGTTAAAGGCCATTGCTAACATTGTAGCTGACTAGCCCCAAGCCAAACTTCTCTGGACCAAAATGAGTCCAAATTTGCGTTCTGTTTAGTCCTGGCCTTGTGGAGAAGATGAACCATTCAGGAACCTAAGGGAATTTCAGTACCAGTAGCAGAACTGTTCCCTGTGACCTATCTCTAGCTATGGTCAGTTTGTGAAGTCCGGCACATACAAATCATATATATGGGGGGGGGGGGGGGGGGGGGAGACCGGCAGGGAAG
>WYDI02019982.1:2070-14501 GCA_009867235.2 Psittacus erithacus | reverse complement strand
AATATAAGGAATAATAATGTATAATTATCTATTATAATATTATATATATACACGCTATATATAGTGTGTGTGTCCCATTGACATATATAGGCAAGCCACCTACCCCACAAATCTTCAGAATTCATGGGGGGAAAATGGATGAAGCTCTGGCCATGTTAAAAACAAGGTGGGTTTGCACTGAAGTTGTTTCCATTGTCTTCAGTGAGGATAGGCTTTCTTTCAGCATTTTCTTTTCATGTTTATCATCTGTTGGAACAGATTCTCTTCTATTTTCCTGGAATATCAAAGTCCCCCATTTAAAAACTCTTAATAAAAATTAATATTAATGGCAAATCACATGTTTAATCTAATTAGATGAATGAAGATGAGACCTAGTAGTGACCCTAATTAAAAAAAATATGCTTGTATTAATCTATTGTTGATGCTAGCTGATTATCCATTTCCTAAATGGTAGAAGGATAGGAAGGTATAGTATAGAGTCAGTACATCTCTTTCTTGATTAAAAACTCTTTTACTTTCTGTAAATAAATAAATATCCATTAGACCATAGAAAGAATGATTCAGTGACTTAGTGCAAATAGCCTTAAAGTGGTTTCAGATTCCTATCCCTACGACAAGTGAATCGTTTATATCAAGTGGTACAGCTCTAATGAGCTGCTGAATATCTCCACCAAGAGATGAAAAGTGCCTTATTTCAGGGTAGCAAATAGCCTCATGGTCAGGATGCATTATGGTCATGGAAAAGACGCAAGTTCAAGTCTATCCTCTAAATCCAAAAAAGGTCTGATGACTTCAGCGCACATGTTCAAGACCATAGGATGTATCCTAATGATCGAGTTGTCAATTATGATATTTCTCATTTTCAAGCCTTTTCTGTAAAAAAGTAATTTCATCTAAATATTACTGCCCCTGCTACAGATATGGGTCCTAAATCTGTTTATCTATCCTGGAACAAAATTATTCTTGGTGTTAATATTCTTTCCTCCAATGTTACACTCTGTCATAGAAATTCAACACCTTTAAATTCTAACCCTAACAAGTTCTAGCCTAATAGCAAAGCAGGTAGATACATAACATTTTTGAAGCTGAAAAATCAGTAGTTATCAGGGATAATTGCTATCCATAGTAGCCATGGGTAATGACTGTTTCTCCACAGCTACAGATCTCTCATGTTCATGTCATGTTTATTTGATTATCAAGCCATATAACATCTTTTAAGACCGAACTATTAGTTGCTGAACTGAGCTTAGAGGTCTCTTTTCAGGCTCTGGACTAATAAATCAATTGTATTTTTGCACAAGGAGGTATCTTTCCCCAAAAAGCTACAATAATCAGGAGAGACAGGTATTTTCTCCCCAGCAGCTATGGATTTGGTTCCACATTCTGTCATTCAACCTCTATCTCTGAATTTGTCACAGCAACAGCATGGTTGCAAAGGCCAAGGACAAATACTTATCTCTGCATTCATGATTTTACACTGGCAAACCATGAGTTGTGTGACAGGCCAGAAGCTTTGGATACCTGCAGGCTAAATCTTCTTCTTGCACAACAGGATCTTTTGTTGAACCAAATGGCTAATACTCCCTAAATACAGATAATGTGGTCATTGCTCTGTATCTGTGCACTGGATACTAACTATACCTGGATATGTAATTTTCAAAATATCAAGCTGCATCCTATAGTTTGTCCCAAAAATTCTGTCCCAAAAATTAATTCCTAGGAACACAACCTCTACCAAGTCTCTATTCTTTCAGCCATAGGTAGCCTAAGGGTGATTATGCATTTGCCTCTTTTCCATACACCAGGTTTACTCCAATATAATTCAATGCACTTTCTCCTACATTGCAACAAGGTGATGAAATCCAAGCTTGCAGCATGCTGCAGAGATATAAGACATTTCTATACATGATTTAGTAGTTGCAAAACTGCAGCAAAGACAGTGTTTCCATTTGCCTTAAGCTCCTATTTTTTCAAGTACAAATGACAGGACAATGATCTGATTCTGAAATTAATCAGAAATAATTCATTGCAACCATGTTGGTTGAAAATATTAAAAGCTCAAGTGTACCCTGACTGACTTTGCTGACAATACCAAACTGACTGGGGAAGCAGATACTTTGGAAGAGAGAGCCACCCTACAGGGAGACCTGGATAGGCTGGAAGAAGATTGGGCTAACATGAACCATATGGACTTCAATGAAGACAAGTGTAAGGACTTGTACTTAGGAAAACACAATCCAAGAGTGCAGCACAGGCTGGTATCTGTCTGGCTAGGGAGTAATTTTGGAAAGGAACCTGGGGGTCCTGGTGGGCAACAAGCCCAATATGAGTGAACAGCATGCAGCTGTGGAGGCAAAGAAAGCCAGTGGGAAGCTGGGTTACACCAACAAGGGCATCACCAGCAGAGATAAAGATGTCATTATCCCACTCTACTCAGCTTTTTTAGGTCGCACCTGGAATACTGTGGTCAGTTTTGGTCCTTGCTGTACATAATAGATGTGGACAGGCTGGAGAGGGTACCAAGAAGTGCCACAAAGATAAAGGACTGTGAAGCCTGCAGTGTAAGTGAAGGCTGAGAGAAGTGGGTTTTTTCAGCATTGAGAAAGGAAGGTGCAGGGAGACCTTATGACCATGTTCCAGTATTTAAATGAAGATGGAGTCTCCCATTTTACAAGGAGTAACAAGAGGTAATGGGTACAAGATTCAGGTTGGACACAAGAGGAAAATGTTTTACAATGAGAACAATCAGCCACTGGAATAATGGTGGATTCCCCAGCACTGGACACTTTTAAGATTCAGCTGGGCAGGGTTCTGGTACATTTAGTCTAGATCCTGTTTTGCCAAGAAAGGTTGGTCAGATGATCCTTGAGGTTCCTTCCTCAAGGCATTGTATGATTCTATGAAAATTTTAATGAGTAAATTTTAATAAGTAAAAGCAAAATCAACTGTATGATCATCTGCATGCTACTCTGCCATCCTTCTAGGTTTCTGTCTTAGAGCAACTGTTTCCAAATCTTTTTTTATTGTTGACCCCCAATATGTGTTTGTTTGTTTGTTAATAAACCAAATATATGTACCTCTGTACTAATATATTATGCACATTATAAAATGCACATAGAAGTAGAAATCAAAAAGGATAAGATAAAGCTGAAGTAAAAACATTTAAAATATTTTTTTTATTATTTATTTATAATAAAAAATATTTTTTTTCCCATATCCCAACAGATTGTCCTGCACATCACTTGGGGTGCTCACACCCCACTTTGAAGATCACCATCCTACACTGAAGTTCTGTGATTGCTGTTTCTTTTCCTAAGCAAAGACTATCCCAATGTAATTTACAAGTCACTATCAATGACAATGGTTTTATGCGCTGATGGTTTAACTGGCAAGAGCAGTCAGCAGATGAAAATATACAAGAATAATGAGCAAGCCTTGCCGGCTCTGTCATTATGGTTTCTATGGTTAATCCTAAGTGTCTTATTTGCTGCTCAGGACCATGACATTGAGCTATTTTTTCTGCAAAGACATCATGCGTCAAAAAATTGCCAGCAAAAAATTGCATATGGGAATGTATATGTGCCTGTTTGGAAACTTGACATGAACTATTTCAAAAAGTCAGAGGAAGCAGAAGCACAAAAAGGTAAGAAATCTTACCAATTTCATATTCTTAGTATGAAACTTGTGGGTAAAATCCTGGTTCCACCAAAATTCAAGGACCCCATCCATTTTCACTAGGTGAAAATTCTGCACCAAATACAGATATGAGCAGTTGTCTTAGACATAGCCAAGCAATATTTCAAACATGAACACTGTAAGCTAGATCAATGTATGCTTTTAGAAAAATAAAAAATGCTTTCTTTGCTGGAAATAAACTGGGTGGTGGAATGCATTAGGTAACAAGCTGGAACAAAATCACCTCCATCTTTAGAAATTAATTGAAAATGCACTTAAATGTATTTTAGCTGGCAATCAGAAACTGCCAGTTTGATTAATTTTTTAATATAACTCAGCTGCAAGACAGCAATCCAAATTTTGAGAATTCCTTTCAGAAGTCGGCTACTAACCAAGGAAAAGAGCAAAGTAGCGTCAAAAGCTATACCAGTTCCATCAAAAGGGATAATGTGCACATTAAAGTGGACTGGTAAATGTTCTGCTTGTGGAAAGTCATTTTGTGAAGAGTTTAGCTTCCACAATTACACACCCTTTAACTTCTAGTGACTCCAGGTGTCCCAGTGAGACTATATGTATGCTTAGAAATAACTCCTATTTCAGCAAAAGACTTGAGAAAATGTTGACATTAGCAGGCATTTACATTCTTCAGTGCTGCTGAATGAAACCACATAACTGCATGTTTACTTTAGGACACAGGTCAGTACTCTTTATTCATTTTAGTTTTTCTGCCTCGGGGAAGCAGATAAATCTGTCAAATCTCTAAATCAGATCAACACATTAAATGGCGATACGGACACAAGAGGGAATTACTAAAGCACACAGTCTTAAACCATTTGGTGAGTGAGAATGCCCTTTAAATATATGTGTACAAGCAGGAGCCAGAATGAACCAGCATGCGATGGTACTCCAGGCAGATATTTCCAAATTTTTTTTCAGTTGCCTGTGACTAGGAATCAATTAATAGGTAAAACAAAAGAAGGTTTAGAGTCTGTGATACATAATCCTCAGCAGTTCCGGGATGAAAACACTCAGTTTTGAGCCTGACAAATAGCATTTTATAAGCTTCCTATAGAGCTTGCTGACTCTTAGTCATCATTCCAATTCAGGCTAGCAACCCTAAAATTAAGCCAGAACTCAGCTGCTACTCAGGCTGCAGCAAAGCATAAAGAATTGCCAGAAATGTTGCTAATACCCTCATATGCACCTGAAAACACTAAAAGGGGTTGAAATCGGTGTGAGAAATTTCGCATACTGCTTCAATTTTATCAGAAGTCATCCAATGCAATGCAATACCTGTAAAATACTTTTCAATAGCCCTAAAGAAATCAGCTCAGTTTATGTCATGTTCTCCAGGTACCTTTTGCTTCTCTGGGGCTTGAGGGGAAGTTTTCTGGTGATAAAGTTACAAATATATTTGAAGGTGCTCCACCCCTGGCAGCGTTCAAGGTCAGGCCACACAGAGCCTTGGGTGACATGGTTTAGTGTGAGATATCTCTGCCCATGGCAGGGAGGTTGGAACTAGATGATCCTAAGGTCCTCTCCAACCCTAACTATTCTATGATTCTAGGAGACCAGGGGAATATAGCTTAGTAAATATTTTAAAAGTAACCTAACCAATTAATTACACACCTTAGGAAGTCAATTGCGCAAAGACAATAGAAACAGCAAAACCAGTTTTCACACTGTGGAAGAAACAAATCATCAACCCTTGAATGAAATGAGCCAGTGTCTTGGCTGACTTTAATTACTAAAAGCCATCATTTAGTTGGGAACCTGCCAAATGTTCATCATATACAGGGGGTCGAAATGCTGGGGAGAAATGAATGCATAAACATAAAATATGATGGTATGACTTTCTTAAGCAAAGAGACTTCGTGACGTAACAAAATGAAGTTGGGGAGAACTGCGTCACTTAAGTATTGGTAGCTCAACTTTTAATAACCTGGTCAAGATTTTATGTTATACGCTTTTTATAGATGGAGTTGAAAGAAGTACAATAAAATTATTGGCTGGAATGAAAACAATTCACCATCAAAGAAAGTGGTAGTTTAAAGAACAATCCTTCTTTTTAAAGGCAAATGATGGTATGACTCTATCTGGGTTATAGAGGTCATATGATATGCAAGATTTGGAGCTTGTGAGGGAAAAGCAGACAAACCATACCCATTTAGCAATCTCTGTGACAGAAACTTTCTGCTTACACTTGGTATGTTTCTCATTTCTATAGGCACAGAGGTCAAACACTGTAGAGTCTCGTGATGTGGACTGACCAGGAGACAGCAAGCTCACATGTGTGTGTACTTTCCAAGAACATCTTCCCTCAGCAGGCCAGAATTCTTTTGATAAATGGTCAGATATTGGACAGAAATATGTCTGATCAATATTTAGCTATACATATCCACTGTTTATCACCCTGAGATGTGGGGTCACACTTGATAAAAAGTAAAGCACATATTTTTATAGATGCTGCATGTTTATGGGCTGGGAATTTCATGGACACCAAGGGAAAAAAAAACGCTAACACTGAGTGCATCTGAAAATGTTTTCCTAATGGAAAGAAAGTAGTAACAGAGCAAGTAGGCATTTTAATATATTTAATTACTATTTATTGTTTCTATTAATTATGACTTTCTATTAATAATTTAAACAGCTTGGGCTGCATCAGCCATTGACAGCATCCAGCTCTACAGTAAGGGCCAAGGCAGGCAGCTTACACTGTCTATTCTAATCAGTTAAATGGGAATGCTCTTGGGCAGTGTAGTGAAAAGTGTGAAATGCTTACAGCTACGCTAACAATTTCTTTTGGCACTCAGAGGATGGTAGTTGCATGCAGTATGTCCTTTAGAAGCAATTTCAAAGAAAGAACAGAAATTGACTGGAAGCAACAGATGACTGGAGATGAACGTATCCTATGGAAAACTTGAGCAGTATAAAGGGAAGACATTCCAGTGCATGAGTATGTCTGGGCTACAACTTAGCAACTACAAAAGGTGTAAACTGCAGCAGATGCAGTTGCAGAACTCGGGTGTATCGTTACATTTATAATTTGATGTCTAATCTCTCACACACGCATACACATGTATGTGCAAATCTGAACAGTTACGATCACACACTTCAAGAATCTTCTGTGATAAACTGCTCAGACTAGAAAAGGAGGGACTGCTCTTTTATTTAAATAGATACATATTTTGTATAATTCTAAATTTTGTTAATCTACCTCGCTTCTGCACCCAGATTTTCTCCTGTTCATTTTGCCTGACACTGGCACCAAACCAGGCTTCAGATACTAGCCTTTGACACAGGATATTGAAATGGGCCATTACTGAAATCAGCAATATCCATAAAATGAGAAAGGTGGAATGGCTGGCTCTACATGATCCTGAGCTAGTGAAAGAGTAGGCTTGGCAGTAGTAAAGACAGGCTGGTTTGTTTCTCTGGCTTAAGTCCCAGTGGAATTTCTGATCATTTAGCCTGGTTTTCTACACAGCACAGGCCATTTTATTTCTGTCAATTGCCCCTATATTCATCCATATCATATATTATCCAATTTTTATTTGAAAGCATTTAGTCATTAAAAAAAAAATAAAATAAAAAGAGAGACTTTGATTGTTCCAATACTTCACACCTTAGTTGGTAAAGCCTGTACTTAACACCAACTTGGAATTAGTCTCATTCCAGCTTCCAGTTCTCATTTGCACGAACTACACTTCTTTTTTTCCTTCACAGTCAGGGAAGAGATTTTTAGCTGTGTGATATTTCGAAGGAAAACTGAAAGGATTGTAACAACTTTCACAGTAATCATCTCTCCCATTTTGGAAAAACTTTATGGCACATTTTTTCACCATACTTCTCCTTAAAGAGACATACTCCTTAGCAGTTTTGGAGGTATTTCTATATCTGTTAAAAGTGCTCATCTGCTTCCCCTGATTAGTTGTTTGAACACTAAAGCACTCTCTCATTTTGAAAAGAAACACATTCAAAATCTCTTCAAGGAAAATTGAGACCTAGTATATTTTCAACATTAACAAAGCTTTTTCTAGTCTGTGATGTTTTCATCACTTGTAAATGATATTTGCACTGGCTGAGTATGATAAGTGTATCTGTGATATGCAGCGATATTTAAAAAATATATTTAATATTTAAATATTAAAAAATATTTACAAATTTTTAAATATATTTTTAAAATGGATCTTATATGTGGTTAAACTTGACTGCTTGTTCCTAAATGTTCACCATTTATTTCCTATATCTATTATATAGATATATGTTCAATTTATTTCATATCTCTAGATATATGAACATATATCTAGATATAGTCATTATATATAGTTCAACTTATTTCATATATCTAGACTGGTTTCTTTCTCTGGGTTAAGTAAAAACAGCTTCCAATTACATTGGTTGCTCAATTAATTATGAAAACCTTATTGATTTATTCCTCAGAAAATATGTACACTTCCTCCGCCTTTTTTTCATGTACTGGTACAGTGAACTCCTGGGTCACTTAATTCTGTGAAGATCACTGAATTCTTATGAAGACATTTTCCCCTAGTGTCTTTACAGTCCTGGAAAGAATTTAAAGAAAAAGCCAACTTTTGAAAATAGAATGCTAAATACTGCTAATGACTATGACTACTTAAGGAGAAGTATAGTAAAAATATGTACATAAATAAAAATACTATTTGCAGTCATGCAATGGATGAGTCACAATGGATGTGACTCACAAAAGAGATTCTCTTTTGGGTTTAGCCTCTCTAATTTAGTAGGGACACTCTGAATTCCAGTCTTCCTGTCTTCCCTTCAAAGTACTTCAAATCCACTGTAGTCCAGTGATACGTACAGACTTTCTCAATATGTTCTTTATTTCATCATCCAGGCCATTAATTAAATTCCTGAACAGAAGCATGCCCCAGGCAGATTTATGCAGTACTTCCAACCTCCCAGAATGAGGGCACACCTTTGAAAATCTGTTTATTCCCCACTTTATTTCACCTGGACCATATTTCCTTAGTTTGCAAATAAGGATGTCATGCAGGATAGCGGCAAAAGTCTTAGTGAAGCCAGTATATCACATACCCTGCTTCTTCCTCATTTGCTACACTGGTTCTCCTATCAGATGAGGAAATTACACTGAATCCCATTATTTGATCTTGACAAACCTACACTGAATACCTTTGTCATCATTGTTATCCCACAGATGCTCAAAAAACAGATTATTCTAGCACTTTAACTAATACTGACATTAGGCTGACACACCTATCATTCCCTAAGTCCTTCCCTGGTTCTCTTCAAGTTATGCTGCATTTTTGCCTTATCCTTTCCAGATTCAGTGATAATCTCTACTGATTCCAAGGTTGCTCAGGTTTTCTTCAGCAGATCAAACTGAGTTTTACCAGCCCTTTCAACCTGTAGTCATAGAATAGTATCAGATTCATTCAGGATTGTGTGTTGGAAGAAAAAATATCTCAAGCAATCACAGGAGATTGCAAGCAAAATGTAATAGATCTGTAGTCTGCAGGTTACTTATGCATCATGCCGGAAATTAGGTGAAGAATCATGTGATTGATAGGCAAGATGCTCTGCTGTGGTGTCAGAAATAAGCAACATTTCTCATGTCCACCTGCTTGTAGAAATAGGCAATATTTCTCATGTCCATCTGCTTTTATTTCTGTGAAGTGAGGCTTAAGTAGGCAGAGTGAAAACTGATCTGACTCATAAGCGATCAGGTAGGTTTGTGGCAGAGGCAGCAGTTGTAGCAAGAAGCTAGGTAGCAAGGCGGGGGCAGTAAGCTCTGGGTTTGCTAACAACACACATCTCACAATGCCCAAAGAAACTCAACTGTGGCATCTTGCTCTGGACTATTACACCTGTTAGTCGCATGGAGCCACCAGATTAGGACCTGTCACTAGCCGTGTCCCCCACAAATTGATTTGAGCCCAATATTGTATACTATCTCCATGACAGGATCAAGCATACCCTGACTAAACTAGCTGACAATACCAAACTGAGTGAGGAAGCATATACTTTGGAAGGGAGAGCCACCCTGCAGGAAGACCTGGATCGGCCGGAAGAGTGAGCTAACAAGAATCCTACAAAGTTCTGCTGGGACAAGCGAAAGCTTTTGCACCGGGGAAACCATAATCCAGGAGTGTAGCACAGGCTGGGATCTACTTGGGGATCTACTGGGATGTATTTGGGGATCGGCAGTGTGGAAAGGCACCTAGAGGTCCTGGTGGACAACAAGCTCAAGTATCTCTGCTCAAGCAGAGATATAGAAGCTCTTATCCCACTCTACTCAGCTTTTGTCAGGACACACCTGGAATACTGTGTTCAGTTTTGGTCCTTGCTATACAAAATAGATGTGGACAGGCTGGAGAGGGTCCAGAGAAGGGCTGCAAAGATGGTCAAAGGACTGTGAAGCCTGCAGTGTGAGGGAAGACTGAGGGAAGTGGGTTTGGTCAGTGCTGAGAAATGAAGGCTCAGAGAGACCTTATCATCACATTCCAGTATATAAAGGGTGGCTACAAAGAAGATGGGGAATTCCATTTTACAAGGAGTCACATGGAAAAGACAATGGGTAATGGGTACAAGCTGATCCCAGGGAGATTCCAGTTGGAAACCAGAGGAAAATTTTTCACAATGAGAACAATCAGCCAGTGGAATAATCTCCTCAGGGAAGTGGTGGATTCCCCAGCATTTGACAGTTTCAGGATTTTGCTGGGACATCTACTCTAGATCCTGCTCTGCCAAGAAAGGTTGGAGCAGATGATCCTTGAGGTCCTTTCCAACCTAGTATTCTATGATTCTACAATTCTATGATTGTATGAATTTGGTTAGCAGTAGATTTGCTGGAAAATCTATATATATCTTCTGCAAGACTAGTTTAAATGTTAACAGCACCTACGTTTTACCTCACCTCCAAGGTAGGCCAGTCACTGAAAGCTTAGAACACTATCCATCACTCTTGAAGGACTTCTGGGTTCTGCTAATGCTAAAAGGATGAACTCCAGTTTTTATGCTTTTAAATTTTTTCCTTATTCTATGTAAATCATGTGTGCCCAGTGTAACAGGGAAGAGCTGAGAGACTTGTGCTGAAACATTATAAAGACAAACATATAATCTTAACCATCTCATCCATCCAAGATTTTTTAAAAGGGCCATGTGCTATATTATATAGAACCTGTTTCTTTTCTTGCAGATGATTTCCTCTTTTATTGCATATAAAGTTCTCTACCTCACAGTAATACATAGCAAATGCTAAAATGTTACCAATGTCAGATGACAGTATTTGATGTTTCTTTTGCTTTGATACATATCACATCATGCAGAATAATAGGTCATTAAAAGAGCAATTCTCTACCCTTCTTGCAACATGTAACAATAAAGAAGATCTTCTTTCACCATTTCTTACATGTGAATAGAAAAATGACACTCAGCATTTGCAATTTCTGTCTGTTTAGGCTGTGAATCACTCCTGCTATACAACACTTCAAGGCTGTCAGCAATATCTTTTATAGGTGTCAAATCTTTTAGAAGTCTTCCTGCAGTATTTAGTGATTATAAAAATAATATGCAGCTGCATGCCATGCATCACATGGTGGGGGGAGTGTATATTCTTTAAAACAGATTTATTCAGCACAATACTCTGCAATGGAAATCACGTTCAGTGGTGAATCATTTTCTACTGGAAACATCTGTATTTACACAGAAACACTAAAATAATAAAATATTTAGTGAAGATTAAAACTTAAGGCAGATAAACCTATTAGATACAATACAAAAGATTTACTTGTCTTATTGTTTCTTCTTATTTTTCTGACTCATCAGGATGCCAGAATGAATAAGGCAGGTACCGCTTTTCAAACTTTTTATACAGCCAGAGAGACAGTAAACACACAGTCAAGACATACAACACGAAAATAAATTCTCTTTCCATTATTGATCCTCCAGTTTGTTAGAATTCAATTCCATTAATAGCAGAAGAGCAACCCCTTACACTAAACCTTTTGCCTACTCAGTACATCTGTACCACATGCAATGTGTTGTCGCTCTCAACAGGAGAGCCATTCTGTTTCTGTAGCAGGATCCCAAAGACCACGCCGAAGCTACAGGTGGAGTTTTAGTTCCTTCACAAGTGTCGAGCCCAAATGTTCTCTGGATTCATTCATTCACAGGTCTCTGCTTGTGTTCTTAGCATTTTCGTAAGAACTATTCCCATGTGCCCTAGATAAACCAAATATCAGTACTGTGAGTTGGTAGCAGCTTTGACCTGTAGTAGGAAGCTTCCCCTGGTCATTAACATTGGTCAGGTGTAAATTCAGAAGAAATATGTTAACTCCAGCAGACCTTTATGAAAAAGCCTGAGTGTTATCTTAAAGGTCATGCCCACTCCTATTGAACATCTGTTTTTATCTTCCAGTACACAAGAGTGTGTCTAGGAATTTTAGGTCAGTTAAGTAATTCCCAGAGGTGTTATCTTGTGTGTCTTCTTCCTAGCATTGTTCTGAGGAGCAGACACATGTAACATGGCCTTTAAAAAAAAATGGTGTCATCACATCTAATTACATGTTCAATCAAACCAGTTAAAACTAAATTGTTTAATCTGTGGGGAGATGCTTGCCCTCTCTCTCCTGTCCACCCTTGGACTACTACCTTCTTTCACTCTTCTCCTTCTGTCCTTGTGTCACGTTAAGGCACCAGGTAGTCTACCCGCTTCCCAAGAAGGACGAGACCCTTGTATCCAACCCGCCTGCCCA
>WYDI02019979.1:0-35074 GCA_009867235.2 Psittacus erithacus | reverse complement strand
CTGCTGGTCACGCTTCTTTTGATGCAGCCCAGGATACGGTTGGCTTTCTGGGCTGTGAGCGCACACTGAAGATGGCTTATATTCATATTACTTTGATGGGAGATGGCATATTTTAATAATTCTTTGTTGACTTCATCTTCTTAGTATTGAACATGAGCAGCAAGCACGTCAGCTCCTTAATGACACTTGTAGAGGAGTAAAATAGTACTGCAGAGTAGAACATTAAGTGCAGCATCAAGCTACATTATAAATAGTTGATGTAAGCATGAATATATAGAGAAAAGAAAACATGAAAGTACTGTGTTTAATGTTTTGTGAGCTGAACTTGGATAAATTGCAAAAAATTTTCTGTATCTTAAAAAATTAAAGCTAAATTTTGAATTATGTTAAATTTTTTTTCTGAGTTATTCCACATCAGAATTACTTACTTTATCTGTTTATAATGGGTTTCCCTTAATTCTTTTTCTCACAAATTTCAGCTTAAGCTCTCTAACCCAAACTTGTTTTATTCTGTGTCTTAACATCATTCCTTAATTTTTGCACTCCACATTTAACTGACAGTTTTGTACCTAACGAGTTAGAGCAGTTAAAGTTCAGACTTGTCCCATGCTTACAGTGTTGTTTATTCCGCTATTAGTCACAACAACAGGAAAACAGATGGCAGGAGCTGGAGCTGACTTAAAATAAGTACTTGGCTAGAATAAACGATAATTGCAGATATTAATCTTCTTAAAATCTACTTATATAAATCAACTAAGTTGATTTAAATTTGGGGTTTTTAGTGTTTTGTTGGGTTTTTGTAATAAGCCTTTCTGAGTAAAGAAAACCAAACTAGAATCACATCATCAGAAACAGCCTCCAAGGATCCAATGAATACTGTGCACCTCCAACTGCTGTCAAAATAAGAATCATCTCAGAAGTTAAGAACTCAGCATAACACATTTGAAATCATTTGGTTTGCAGAAACACACTGTCTTCTGAAACTGAGGAAGAAACTAAATATTAAGCAATTTTTAAAATAAGGGAACTTTTCATATATTCTTTGCTCCTTTCATGAACTTCCTGTCGGGCTTCCTGGTACAGTTTGAAGAAAGCAATGTCAGTATATTTATGAAAACTATTTAAGAAAGCATAAGCAACAGGCTAATAAAAATAGAAACCAACCAAACAAAAAATGAGAAACAAGATGCATATATAAGAATTTGTGGGCCATGATCGTCCCTTTATGTTTCACCTTCTTCCCTTCCTTTCTTTTTGTTTATTATTCTCCCTTGTGAAACTAAGGTTCTAAAATTTTACCCACACTCCAGTCATGGGAAAATTACCATTTTTGTATTTGCATAGATCAACTGGAAATATGTTTGCTACAGTATTAAGTAGCAATATGAGTTTCCATTATCTGAAAAGCTGACTATCTGGATTAAAAAAGACAGGTGCGATGTGTATGACAGGTTAAAAATAACACATGGCATGTGACTGAGTAAGCAAATTGTAATCTTGCTTTCTTTGACTGATAATAACATCCTGTAGCTGCAGGAGCTGAAGGGACAAGATCCTTCCTCAGAAAACTGCAGCTCAGTCTCTCCTTGCTGATCTCTCTAGTCAGAGTACCCTGATTCAATGACTTCCGATTACTGTCTCCCATTTCTTCCACTTCAGCTCTCTGGCTTCTTTCTCACAGCCTGACTGTCATAGAAGGGAGAGTAACAAACGAAACAGTCTTAAAAATGTAACGACACTATTCCATTTCTAAACAGAACCCAAACACCTTCATTTAAAAATTAGTAAACCTCAGACTTTTAATTTGAAGGGCAAATGATGGTTTATAATATGCTGTTTTATGCAGTTAAATGCAGCTCATAATATGCAGCTGGCTGAAAGTCAAATTTTTTAGATATTGTTGACATTTTTTATTAAATATATTAAATTTCAGTATAATTAAAATATACCTTTGATCAGCAAACTAACTTGCTTCTAAACAGAATGTCTTTAAGAAGGACCAGGTGTATTTGAAGCTTATATACATTTAAACAATGGCACTTCACATATGTCTTGCGGTACATAGTGTAGGAAGCAAAAAGGGACTCCTTATAGCAGACTTCTATGTATGTAGATACATAGTTAATGCAGCATATGAAGCTAGATCCATTCTTCCATACGGAACTATGAATCAACAACAACACAGATGACATACTGTGGTCAGGGACTGTAACCATAAATTTCTCAGTGTTTCCTGAGCTGATGGAGAAAGGAAGATGCAACCCTCTCTGCAAATGCTACAGAGTTCTTAACTTACAAATTGTATACACATACAATATACATACAGCATTTAAGAACATGATAGAATAGCAGGATTTTATTTTTCTACAACCTTTTCTCTTCCAACTTCCAGAGCAGGCCAAAGAGAAACAATCAGTTGGAACAAAACATCCACTTGAGGCTCCTGATCTTGGTGCTCACTAGTCCTACGTTGCAGGAAAATTTATTTCATTGTTGGCTTGCAACAAAAGTTGATGTAAGGTCATCCACTTCTGAATAGCCATTTGTTAAGAAACCAAAGCATTGACATTTTTCCTTTGGACAGTGGGAATATCCCAAAGCTATGACTTCGATCATACTGTGTGGCATAGTGATACAGTATTCGGCATGTTTGTGTGCTGCAATACAGCTTATGAAAAGGAGCTACAGATTCATACATTCTTATCAAAACCAGGTTTGAGCCGTGCCTTGCAGAACACTGAGCTCTTGTAACAAGCAGCAAAGCCAAAAAGATATATTTGTGTCAAAAACTAGGCAGAATTTAATTGTCTCATTGGCAGATCATTAATCTTTGGAACTTACCAAAAAACAGAATCTATCTTTCTCAAGAAGAAAATCAGAGTAAAAAAGTCCATTCCCCTAACCAGTCTCCTAGAAAATATTAATCTTATTATAAGTTAACTGAAATGTGCCTTAAAATCTTTCACAATCAAATTGTACTGTGATACATTCTATATGTTGAAATGGTTCTTTTATGCTTTTCATATTTTATAGAAATTTAATGATACTATGTATTTTGTCAATATAAATAATTATATTTGAATATATTGACAAATAAAGAAAAACCAAGAAGCAATAAATATTGAATTTATTTAATTCTACTCCAAAGTTGCTTTGTACCGCCAAAGTCTAACTAAATATATTTTTTAAAATCAATTTATTTATAAATTCTATGATCTACTATATGTCAATTTGAAAGATTTAATATATAATGTTTTACTGTAGCCATTCTATTGTAATACTGGTTTAATTGAATTGCTTTGGAATTCCAGGCCGTTCACTTTTGTGCAGCTGTTGCTAGATAGTACAATTCTAAAAATATGCAAGTATAGTCACTGACAGCAACATGCAGTTTTTTATCTTTTTCTCCATTTCTAATTACTTTGACTCTGATGAATGTTGCTTCCACAAGTTTAAACATTTCAGCAAATTACCCCATGATTTTTCTGTCATTCAGGAATAAATTACAAATTAGGAAAATAAGAGTGCTGGTTTTGCAGACAGAACAACTATTGGTGTTTGTAAAAGAATATATTTCAAAATCTTACCCCAAAAAACTTAAGTTAATTGCCAGACAGTGAGTTCATTAGCACTGACTTCATGAAATGCTTTCAAATGTCAAAAATTCATTCAGGTCAGAAAAAGTTGGGTTCCTCCAATTTCTATTTGTCTATCATCCAGAAATGAAAGACGGTTCATGTTATTGAAATAAACATAATTTTTCAGAAGAAAACAAGAGTCAGAGACCCTCCACTCCAAATTTTCCATGATGAATTGAACATGAATCCTTCTTACCTATTCTGTGAGAAAAAATCTGAGATAAGTATTCAAACCAAATATAGAAGATGAAAAAAAATGCAGAAAAAAATTTACTCTGCTCCCATTCTTACCAAATTGACATTTGTCCCTCCTGTTAGCCTTGATGCTGACAAAAGGGAGAGTGTGGGGAAGCATCTGGATCTGGTCTTTTCCACTTGCCTGTATATAAACCCAGTTCTGGCAGTAGAAGATGAGTACTTGAATAAGTGCATACTGTCTCAGTCGGTTTCTCCACATGTATCTGCTAGTACTCTACTGCTGTTCTATAGATCAAAATATACTACATGAATTATGATGAATCTTAAATAAATTGGATGAGCTATCTGCAGTCAGGCAATGATTTTATCTTAATGAGTTTTCTATTCAGCAGAGCAACAGGTTTTAGGAGTACTCCAAGGACATTCCAATAATCCAAACTGCACTACAAGGGATAATGGCTTTAAACTGAAAGAAGGTAGATTTAGATCAGAATTAGGAAGAAATTTTTTACTGTGAGGGTGGTAAGACACAGGAACAGGCTGCCCAGAGAACTGGATGCCCCATCCTTAGAAGTGTTGAAGGCCAGCTTGGATGGGGCTTTGAGCAGCCTGGTCTAGTGGAAGGTGTCCATGTGGCAGGGGCTTGAAACAAGATGATCTTTATGGTCCCTACTAACCTAAGCCATTCTATGATTCTGTGATTTTATGATTAACTATCTTACAAAGCACCTTTAACAAGTCTGCATGGGAGTCCCACCAAACACAGCTGAAGAGGTTATCAGCTATCACCCCAGAACTGCCAAGACCCCCACTAAGCCATATCACTGAGGGTCTCATCTTCATGGTTTTTGAACACTTCCAGGGATGGTGATTTCACCACTGCCCTGGGCAGCTTGTTCCAATGCCTGATCACCCTCTCTCTGAAGAAATTGTTCCCAATATCCAGTATAAACCCCATCTTGCATAGCTTGAGGCTGTTACTTCTTGTTCTAGCACTTGTTATTTGGGAGAAGAGACCAACCCCCACCTCACTACAACCTCTTCTCCAGGTAGTTGTAGAGAGCAATAAGATCCCCCTTGAGCCTTCTCTTCTTCAGACTAAACAAGCCCAGTTCCCTGGGCCATTCCTCTTAAGACTTATTCTCCAGACCCTTCACCAGCTTTGTTATCCTTTTCTGGATCCACTCCAGCACCTCAATTCACCTCCTTACACCAAGCAAATGTAGACAGTATGACTTCCTCAGCCCTTGCTTTTACAGACTGAAGTTGAACTGACATGGAAGTTAAGAGAGAATGTTCCAGTCATATCTCAGTTTAAATTTTACATGACATAATTCTTCTACTCTCGACCAGTATTTGGTAATGTCATCATTCTTTCAGCTTTTTGTTAAGAAACAAAATTGTATGCATACATAAATCTATTGGTTTAGGATACTGTTTCTGACGCATTTTTATAATCAAAACAAACAATGAGCTGCCCAGTTACTCCCTCTCCAAGTGTTTTTCCTATTACTTCATCTCCACTCTCAGTCTGCAGAGGATTAAAGAGGAGGAACATCTGGTTTCACTGACCAAACTGAAGTGGGTGTTGGTCACTTCTTCATTAGGTAGAATGTATGACAAATTCTTGCCTTGAAAATATTTGCTCAGAGACACAGTGTCCCTCTGCATGAATGAAAAAACACCAGTTAGCATACCATCTGCTTGATCTTTACAGGTTTTTCAACTCACTCTATTTATGGGATTGAATGTCCAATCTTAAATACTATGAAGTTGCTTGTTTATTGTAGTCTTCTGCATCTATACTTCATGTGAAACTAGTAATTGAGATGAGTGATGTGTAATGGGTAATGTCATAATCAATATCAAGTGCTCATATGTATGGAATGCTGCCAAATAACCAACACAGTGTCATAGAATATTTTACCAGGAGGTCCATTACATCATCTAGTCTGAATGCCTACATCACAGGCTGTCAAATTCAATCAAAAATCCAAAAGCACAAATTTCAGTTAGATTTGAGTATTTCAGGATTTGGGAGTTAAATATGCAAATATTTCAAGAGAGATTAAAAAGGCACCTAAGCTCATAATATGCATTAATTAAGAGAAGATTACCCCTGCTCCCACAGCAGCAAAGATGCTGTGCTGCAGAAAGGAAAAGAAAAGGTCTAACATCTTCTTGTGAAACAGAATGAAAAAGTTGCTTCTGAACCAATGCATATGATTAGGTGAGAAATTAAATTTCATTAGTGTTGGCGATAATAATTATGTTCGTGAAAAGCTGTTTACACGAAACTAAGGAAGGATAATGAAGAAAGACCAATTCTGTTCTTCCCATGCTTTTCTAGGGAAGGAATAATGTGTATTGCATAAATAGAAACAAAGGCTAGAAGGGACCTTCAGAACATTTTACGCGGTCAGCCACACACTGCATGGATAATTTCTCCCAGGTATTGACTTCAAACTTTTTTCAGGAATATTTCAAAGAATCCAGATAATAGTAACACTATTATTTCTCTGGTGAGCTGTTCGAATGCTCAATAATGTTTAATGTTACAAAAAAAAAGCCACTTATTTAAGGTGAAATTTATCTAACTTCAAATTTCTGTCATTTAACCTTGATATGCTTTTGTTAGCAAGGTTGAAATGTCTCCCGTTATCTTTGACACATCTTTTCCACATGTAAGCACCTATGCAAAGATAAAGCCACATCCTCACTTTTTTTGGTAAACTGAATAAATATAGCTCCTTAAACCTCCTATCACAAGGATTCCTCAGTCATATTTGTGTCCTTCCTGTGAACTCGCTGCACTATTTTCACATCTTGTGGAAGTGCGGACACTAGAACCATGGTATTTGATGGTGTGAATACAAGCAGGATCACTTCCCTGGCTCTGTTTGAAATTCCTCTTTTCATAGACTCAAGTGCTGAGCTCTTGGCACAGCATCAAAATGAGAAACATCTTTTTAGCATTTCACACTTGACCCAAAGTTCTTCTCGGGGGCACAAAATTATCCCAGTTTAGACACTTATTTGAGGCACCTAATTAACAGTCTGTTATGATAAGAGATTTCTAGAGATGCCTGTTGCTGTCAGCTGTAACAAGGCACCTGGGATGTCCAAGATCCTAAATGAGGCACCTCAGTCTACTACATGAAAGTAGTCTGAACAAGGATCTGGACTTTTCACCCTTTAGGGAATTCTGACGCTTCTTAGGTATAAATTGTATTCCCTATTCCAAGATATACTTTGGACATGGTTGTATTAAAATCGACTTTGTTAGCTTCTGACCTTTAAATCAATATTCAGAGCATTCCATAAGCCAGAGCTCCCATTAACCTTTTCATTATTTATGCTTTCTCAGTCTTTTTGTAACCTTCACTAGGAAGAAATCATATGATTAAATCACTACTAAATAAAAAAAAGATTATCTTTCTATCAAAAACAAAATGTAGGGAAACCTTCAGTAAAGGAGGACTCACCAATGTATACCTTATAACAACTGTACTATGATCAGTCAGTAATTTATATTTGTATCATATAATTCTACAGTGCTCATTTTTTTCATCAAATAGCTATGTATTAAGTCAAATGCCCTGGAGAAAGCCAAGTATTCTGTATCAGCACAGTTGTTCTTATCAGTCACTCTTACACATTTCAACAGACAAGAGGTTTGTTTGACAGTACTCTCCATCCATAAAATGAGGTGAGTGACATTCATTAGTTTTGAATACCGTCTAAATATGCCCATACGTGAAGTTTAAGTTAAATTTGGCAGATTGGTAGAGAATGTGAACTGATCAGCCATATGAAATGAATTTTCCATTATATTAGACCTTCCCTTTGCAAGATTAAACACAGGTGGTTAGGAAAGAATGAATCAATACAGAGAAATAATACTAGTACTCCAAGGAAAAAGAAATACTCCACCTGTGTGGTAATTTGATGGGGGTAGGTAAAATATTTCAGCTCTCATCATATTAACTTTTAGATTCTGCCACCCTTATGAGATAAAGCATTGTTCGAAGTGAGAGCACCTGGTGCAGTCTATGGCACTGTTTGAGCAGTGGAGGTACTGTTCAATAAGGTGTTAGTCATCATAATTTAAAGCAGCAAAAAATGAACAATGACAGCATTTATAAAATGCACCTTTGGTATTGTATAATTCCTCTACAATTTATGACTGCAATTATTCTTATTTGACTGAGATCTATCCAGGAAAATTACTCCAGATTGAAAAGTGGACTAAAAAGAAGTACTAGTTGCAGTTCATATGTGCCGTCAAGAGGCAGTGGATCTACTCCTCTGCCCTTTCTTCCAGAATGGCCCACTTTGGCATAGCCTGTTGAAGCTCTGCAAAAGGACTATTGGTTATCTAAGGCTCCACGCTACAGGGATAGACAGAATTTCCCCAGGGTATCTGCTTTCTTTCTGAAATCCATTCTTAGCTGAATGTTGCTGTTGTCCTCTCCATACCTAATACCTCTGTTGCTCCATCCATCACCAAAGCCTAGACTCAAACCATAAAGTTGTATTCTTTTTTTTAATTTTACTTTTATTTTTGTTCACAACCTTAATCCCCAGCTGTTACGATAGCAATCATTAGATGAAAGGACTTTTAGCTGGTATTTGCCCTGATATGACCTTCACAATCTCAACACAAGTTTAGCCTGTCAATATCGAGGGAAAATGAAAGTCTTGGCTAGGGAAGCTCTGTGTAAAAACTGTGCAATTCCCCACAGAAATTCCTTCACTTTTGTATAGCAATTTTGAGCTTTCTTTAGCTCCACTTTCATCTGCTCATTAGATCATGTATCTCCATATACATTCAAAAAATTCATATATATTCAAAATTCAAATAATACATATATATTCAAAAAATTTAATTCTAGAGATTCTGTATGTGGTTCCTGGAACTTTCATGCCTACTACCACTCCAGTATAGTATAATCATAATTTATTTTTCTAATGGTCCTATTCTATGCCATAGGACATTAATGAGTTTATGTGTCTAGTTTTTGGTCACGCAAAGGTGTGTCTTCTAAAATTCTGAGCAGTTAAATCCCTTCTGCTTAAACATTCTTAACTGCTAAAGATAAATGCCTGTGATTTCTATGTGTGGGGTGGTTGTTTTTGGTTTTTTGCTATTTTTTTCCCTGTTGCCAAAGAATTTCACATGCATTAAATCAGGGAAATATATTATTTCTCTCACTTCAGGCCAGATATTTTGACACAAGTCACAAATTGCTAATCCTTTTGCAAACGCAGACAGCAGTCTGACATAGCTCCAGATTTTAAACATGTTCTCAGATTAGACTCCAATGTGTCTTAATCATTTAACTGTGGAATAAAATGCAGAGACCTGAAAAATACATCTGAATTTTTAGGGAGGATTTAATGTCTGCAATATTTTATGCACTATCATCCCATAGGACGATTGATCTTTTCAGTGTGTCACTGAATAGTAAAGAGGATTGAAAACAGATCCTCAGAAGAAATACTGCCTCCCAAATAATCTTATGTCAAATAGTGGAGATCTGACTATTTCAGCCAGTTCTTTAAGGACTCTATTCTTAATATTAGAAAATAAAGTTGAGTGAACATGGAAGGTGTAATTTTAAAAGTTAGTAATCCTCTGACAACAAGCAGAACAATTTTTTGGCAGTTCATAGATCCTTTTGAAATTTGGATTTCTATAAAAAGATGTAACATCATGAAATGAAAGGTTCTTTCCTTAGAGCATCCTTGTGTTACCCATATATCTGCATGCCTGTGTTATGTTGACTTAAATAGGCCAGTAAGTTGCAATAGGAGCTTATTATTATAAGTAATTGGAGTGCAGGTTCATGTATATAAGCTCCATGACATTGATTAATTTTCTACAGGTTTTAGATTTTTAATTTCTATAATGAGTTAGCTGGATTTATATCTATTAGGCACCTACCTTCTAATACATGTTTTTCTTAGCACCAAAATTTAGTTTGCCTAAATACAAAAGACTATATGATATGAGATGTCTTTTCAGGCCTGACCCAGCAGTTATTTTCTGCTGTTATGCAAAACCAGAATATTTCACTGCATATTTCTTTTACCATGTTCCTTCTTAGTGAGGCAAGTGCACAGACTAAGACAGGTCATGGAGCTGAGAGTTTGTTCTGGAGACATATTTGAATTACATTTTCTGTTGATTTACGGACATGTTTTGTGATTTTTCAGGTTGTTTTATTTTTAATGGGGAAGCCATAGTTCATCTTTCCTAAAAGAAGCCTCTGCATAGTGTAATCAGTGTGTCCTATGTCAAAAATCAAAGTGTAAGAATAAGTGAATATACAAAAAAGAAAAGAAAGAAAAAAATGCTATGAGAATATACAGAGCAAGAGAATATTTGCAAAAAAGTTTCAGGTGAATTTATACTAAAAAAATGTGATATAAAAGACAATGGAAATCAAGATGAGGTATATTCTATACACTGCACTTCACTTGCTATTGTGGTTGGAAAATTTCTCTGGATTCACTCACTATTTAATTTCTTACATGAGAAAAAACATCCAGTTACACCAGTGAAATGCCCTACAATCTTATATTTCATTAATTTCTAAATAAGTTCTTTAGCTTCTCATGTTAGGCTGTATAAGTGCGCATGGGTACACATGGATGTGCAAAATGCAAGACTATAAAGGTGCGATGTTAAGATTGTGTCAGACTTAAAGATTATTTGAATAAATGGAAAGTACATATGGGCAACAAACGTTTTCTTTGTTTAGAAAGAGCACACCTGCTATGTTAAATATTTTTAAATTTTATTTTCTACAGAATAAAGTCTGTCACTGTCTTGGAGATTTCATCAGTTACATTCATTTCCATGGCACCAAAGACTGTTGATAAGGCTACAATTATATACCACTATGTACTGAACTTGGTCGATGTTTTAAATCAGTTTTCCCTGTGTGTTACTCGATTGTGGGACCAGGGCCTCAGTGTGATTCTCATAAAAAGCAAGGGCAAAATTGCAATGGACTTCAGTGGAAGGGGTCTGTAAGAGGATGCAATCCTGCAAGTGAAAATTAACCTTACAGCTTTTATACAGAGGTTGAAGGAAAGCTTCAGAATATGCTGACTTCAGTGTAGTGACTTGAACATCCCCTTGGAGGCCATCTCCCTCCCAACCCCTCTTCATTTGCAGTTGTTGCTTTTGCTCTGGGCTTCAGTCTTCCAATTCTGATGATCTTTGCTGAAAGCTCACTTTACCAGGTCAATCAGTCAGCTAATCCATTGAGATGTCCTTTCCCTGTGGAGTCAACGTGTCTCAGTGTGTCCCATCCCTTCCAAACAGCCTTCTTCCTCTAATAGCGCACTATGATCAAATATGGCGAATATTTGATGTTTACGCTCCCTTTTTGATGCTTTAAGAGTTACTTGAAAAGAAAAAAAGAGCGCATCATGACATTAACACCATATGGCTTTATTGAGGTTTTTAAAAGAATGCTCTTCATCGTTTCACACAAGCAACCATCTCTATTTTATGCTTTCTTATTGGATGAACTTTGCATATGAACCTTCTTATTCATAGTTCTCTTTTTAAAAGTCTCAAATCTATGACACATAGTAAATGAAATGCACCAAACAGCTCTTGCATGTAATGTCAATCTTACTGTAAGGTTGAATAAATGTGAGGTCATTACACTAAGAATGAATTTTGTCCAGTGAGTTCCAATAATAGTAAGTAGGATAGCCAATGCTAAAAACTACATTCACAGAAATCTGCACAGTGTCTCCCCCAAATACAATTTACTATTGCACAATATAGGTAACATGAACACCTTAAACTAAATCAAACACGCCCCCAAAAATAACAATAATAAAACCCCCCACAGATCAAAAAAAAAAAACAAACAAAAAACAACAACAAACCAAACCCGACAATAATAAGTGCCAACCACAAAAAAGCCAGGATGTCTTGCAAAGCAGACCTTGGTTATAGTGTAGGAGCATATGCATACATAGCTAAGTATATAACTAAAAGTTCTGAAATGGTTTGAATTTCCTTTTCAAAAATGCCAGTATGATATGGTTTATTTTTTTGTTACCAGGAAAATAATAAAAATGTAAAGTGAAAAATGACCCTACGAAAAATTTAAATGTTTTTTTTTCATAAAAATAATATCATAAGAAAACCCAGACAAAGCCTCTGTATTCTCAAGTCCCTGGTTTAGTGAAAAGATACAGCCATTTTATCAACATTAAGGATAGACTTAGGAACTTTGGTGAATAGCAGTGAAAGTAAACATCTTTTTTAAATTAATCACATGCATAAATGCTGTCTTGAACTAGAGCAAAGCAGCACTTGGCATTAGAGAAAGATATTTTCTGCAACAAAGTTAAATGCAGCCTTTAAATTTTAATGTCTCTGTTTGACCTTTTCTTTCATTATTATTTAGAGCCTTCTTTATTCTTCATTGTCTAAAATTATCCATTCACATGAAGTTAATGGCAAAATGCTTGATGCCTTGGAAATATCTTCTGTTTCTTTTTAAACAACATTATTATTTTAATAATGGTTGAAAGTGCGTTATGATTTCTGAGTCATAGGTATCATAAATCAAACCCATTTCTTTTCCCAAACTGCATGTAGAAATTTGTAATTCACTTCCAGCCCTCGATATGTATTTTTGCATAATTTTTACCAGTGAAATAAATTGCAACGTTGAATTGCTGTGCTGGATGACCTGTGAGGAAACTGTCAGTTTTATTCTAACATTTCTCAAGGGATTCCAATGTCACAAAGAGCAAGGAGGGTTAGAATTATGGTATTAGCTTTCAAAGTTGATTATTAATGTGTAACGCTTATTTCATTTAAACTGGCATCCCATGGAAGCTGACGCACCTAACATCTGATCTGCCACAGTGATGGGAGGAAATTATTGCAACCATGGAATATTTGGTATCTGTCCTAAAAGGTGAAGGTGGAAAAATCTCTCTTGGAGGAGCCATTGCTTGTATTTTTAGTGACTTTTCAGACAGTGAGATACACCTGCACGCATTTATGAGATACACATCCTGCTTTATATCAAAACTGGTGAGTTTATATTATAGCCAGTATTTATATACTGGTTTTATATTAAAACTTCCCCAAGTTGCACTAGATCCAAATTTTTGTCTATCATCAGTGTTAGCATCAAGCTACAAACTTTATTCAAAATTCCAGCTGTTAAATGTAGAGAATGAAAGGGATACTATGCATATTGCTTAACATTTTCATTCCATCATCATCTAGTTTGCTGTTTTAAATGCATTCATGGCATTAACATTAAAAGAGATGGGTTTATCTTTACCTTTAATTTCATTGTGACTCTTAGGGGAATAGTTAACTACATTAGTAGCTTTTTCATTGTGATACTATAATTTGCTGTACAGTGACACAAAATATTTCCACATCATCTGGAAGACTCCCATGCCAGCCAAGTGTTCCTAGTCTGAGTATCGGCAGCATTTTACTCAGGGAAGACATGAATATGTAGCGCCAGTTACAGCCATGATGGGATTATGTCTTGTTCTATAACAAAATAAAAAAGCAATTTCTATTCCCTATATAGGTTGAAATAAGACCCATACACTATAAACCATGACATACGGATAATATAACTTATTCAAGTATTGTTTCCAAATAATTTTGTTTTCACAGCTGATCACTTCACCTGAGTCTATTTTTTTATGAAATCGGTTTTAACTTTTTTACTTTTTCCTCTCACAGACAAGTCCATTTTTATTTTACTGAGGAAAAATGAACAGAAAGCAGTAAGACTAGAAAAAACTATCACATTTTAACTCTCAGTTTATTTCTCCACTTACTTCTACATCTTTCTCTGTATTATTTTATTTCTTATTTATTGAACATTCATTGACAAATAGTTTGGTTGACATCCCAGAAAGAAATTTTTTCATGAGTACCTTTCTTTTTCATATCTGATTAGAGAATAAATAATACTACTCAGATTGTTTATAGAAATATTTCCTTTACACCATATACTATGACAATTATGGCTCCCTAGTACTTTTCCACGGTTTCAGAAGGTTTTTCTTTCCTTTCCTTAGTTCACCTCACTCTTTTTTTTTTTTCTTTTCCCTGATGTTGACCCAAAATATTATGGTATTTAGTTTTGAAAAATAGCTGGTATGTGATGTTTGAAAAGTATGGAATGGGTCTGAGATTTCCACACACAGAGAAATATTTCTTCATTGTTTGACATTTACCCAACAACAGAGGGGGAATAGCTACTTCTGGCATGCAGCTGAAGCTGATACAGCAGAAAATAATCATCTGGGGTAGATACTGGTGGTACAGGAATATTATTTTCTGCTGTATCAGCTGTAACATCAGGCATTAATGTGTCAGGGTTAAGCCAACACAGGAGCTTTTGGGGAGGTGAGATTCTGTCTCGTTTCCTCATGAGCTTCAGGACAATTACTTAAATTTTGTATCGTTTTTGCTCACTAATTTTGTTTTGGAGTGGCTTTTTCACTTCAGGTAGACATGAAATGCATGTCTTATTTTTCCAGAGCTGCATTTTGAGTTATATCCCATTTTGATAGCAACTCTCTGACTAATGGGAATCCTAATTTTTGATCAGAACTTACAGCAAAATGGCATGTATGATATAGGGGTATTTGGGGTCCTGTCGCATATAATTTTATGCTTCACAAAACATTTACCCTACTATATTAGCAATGTGAACCTGAGATGAGTTTACTGATCAGGCTGTATTTATCAAATATGCTGCTATAATCTACATTTAAACAGACTTTTGGGTAAAATTGTTTCATAGAACTAAATCTACTAGATTATCAAAATGTTTACTAGCCGCACACTTGATGGCTGGGTAGCCTATTTTATGAGCTTTCACAGATTTCTCTCTATTTGCCCTTTTATTCTCTCCCATATCTATGTTTTGTAGTATGCTTTTTTGTTAAGGTATGAATTACAAACATAAATCTTGCTTTCGCTTGATATTTTATCATGCAGTTATTTGGCTCTTTTGAGAAAGCTGGGACAATTGTAACATTGAAAGTGAAAATTTACATAGTAAATTCTTTCTCGGCTTTTAAAGCCTTGTGCAAGCAAATTAAACTAAGTTGCCAGTATTCTTTCTATACTTATATTCTGCTAAACCCACTGCAGAAATCGCATCTGCTCTGCAAAGCATAATTGTGAATTCATTCCTAAACATACTTTTGGAAGAAGATATATAAACATCTCAACATTATCAAGGGAAGATAACACAGCATAGTATATTTAACAACTACTGGCAAAAATGTTTAAAGAAATAAAGCACATTCCATGGCTAGATATCTGTTCAATGTTTAGATAATTTGGAGAAAAGATAGAGGAATCTTTACTCCCTGCTCCCACAGAAATTAAATAAGTGCAATTTTAGTGCATATATTACTGGTTCTTTTTAGATTAGTTCACACACAAAGGTGATTTGTAAAAACTCAGAGAATTTTTACTAAGTACATCAGTAAGCAACCAGAACTGTGTTTTCTCCCTTATGAAGTCAGTCCATTACAAAGGTATAACAAAGTAAATCTCTTCTCTAAGAACTCTTTTTTCTTTGCCTAGGGGGTTTATGCTGTTTTCTGTGATTCTTTTTTTTTTTTTTTTTTTTTTAAGGATCATCTGTTTCAACTGGAATCGCATAAAATTGAGAGAGGAAGAGGCAGGTGCCCTTTTGACCCCAGATCTTCCTTCACCTCCATCTTAATTGGTAATGATCTTTATGTCACAAGCTTCATGGTCCTGTCAATATGTCAGAGCCTTTCTCTTCAGCACACCGAAGTGCTGTCAGTCTTCTATTGCAGCTTTCCACATGTCAGACTTAATCCTCATGGCGCTGTCCACATTAATATTACATCCCAGGCAGCATTAACTGCAGCAAGGGTGTCTCACTGAAGTGAGTAGATGTTATATGACACGTGCCATTCTGAAGAGGTAATTGGTTGCTGTGTGATTTTAGAAATAATAATTTCCTGCTTTTCTTCAAAGCAAAGCAATATGTCTAGATTGATCTTTTCCACCACTGAGACAAATACACAAAATTATTATTTATCCACTGAGATGTAATCTGAGTAACAAGCATCTTGTAAAAAATGTGAATTTAATTATTGTTGGTTTGGTGGGGTTTTTCATCAGACATTTATTGTTATATAAATTACAGCTTTTGAAGTCAAAATAGTTTTTTTCAATGCTGACTTTTAATAAAACAATACAAAACTAGCAATGTTTTGCTAGGAGAGTTGATCTTATACTCAACAGTTATATAAATAGATTTCAAACTCCTGCAGTGCCAGAAAGGCACGCTGAAATAGTGCTTCTGTATGCCTTGCTGGTAAGCATATCAGTGTATGGCTGGGACCTTTCAAGTTGTAGTGTAGCAAACTATATGTTTTTTCCTTTGTAATGTTTTCCTGAAAACATTTTGTGACATCAAGCAAACACAGTCTTGGCAATATTATAGTACGTTGACTAAAAATAGACTGGAACAGCAGGTAAAGGGTGAAAGCTAGATGCACTTTGGGAATGATTTCTGGTTTTAGAAAACTGAGCATTCGAAAGGTATAGCTGTTAAAAGAAAGAGCTAGAAAACAAGAGGCTATAGTTCATATAAACATTCAACTTTTCAGGGATAAAAAAAATGTTAAAAGGATTTTAGGGCCCTTTTATATTTACGTTTGATTTCATGTTTAAAAATTGGACAGCTAAACTATCTGATTAATAATTATAAAGATATAGCTCACCCACAGTGGTGAGGAAGTATTGAGATCATGAGTGACAGATGTATTTTTACATGCTAGGTTTGTTTGTTCCTTTACATTAACAAATTACTTACCAGAAAGATCTTCACGAGTAAAGTAAAATCTTTCAAATTGCAGAAATTAATCAAACCATTGTTAATTTCCATGAAAAAAAATGCAGCTCAAATTCTTAAGAGTTAGTGGGTTAAGAAGTCATGAAACAATCAATAAAAAAAAGATGCATTTTGACTGACATTCCAAAATCCATGAAGCACAGATTGTTACGCTTTTCTGCCACCCTGATTTCTAAATTGTTTCTACAGCTTTTAACAGATTCCAGTTTAAGCCTGGGAACAAAGACTCATCCCATGGAATTTGCTATAGGCCTGAAACCTCATGGTCTAATCTTGAAGTCCTTCTCAACCTTTCCTCATACAGAGCTAAGTAAATAAATTAACCTGATCGTGTTCCTACTGCGACATCAATGTGAATTTTATTTGCTTAAATGGAAGCCAGATTGTTCCACTGAGCACTTCAAGATTAATGGTTAGTCCTTGTGTTTCTGGCCTATACATTAGTTCGCCTGTGTTGTGGGAAGTCCTATGGATCCTCACAATTTCATCTGAAAGAAAAATCCATTAAATAAGACCTTCCTTGATAAATGTTGATCAGAATCTTGGGCATCCACTGACAAAGACTTATAAAATCGACCTGAAACACCTAAAAATTTTATAGTGCAGCAAATTTAACAAGAGAAAATAATATCTTTTTTTGTCAAATCACTGATACAACATAAATAAGAGACAAAATTTCACCCTTTCATCAAAACTAATATGACCTGAAAGACCTCCATTGGGAATTCTGGAATTTCAAGTGGTCATAGAACTGTATTTTAAAAGCGTAACAAAATTTTTTCAAACAGTTTATTATTTTATTAATGCTTTCATATTTTTTATGCTACTGGAATTGAACACTTGCAACACTCAGTAAAATATCCTAAAAATTGCTTGTATTTCCACGTATTTTAAAATCTTTCACAAACTTCTACTAACTAGAGCATGCAGAATAAACAGAATTAGTACTGCTTCTTAGTTTCCAGAAGCTATATCCTTTATCTCTGCAGGCATCCATTTGAAAGGAGTAGAAGACATAGATGAAAATATGGTGACTATTAAGGAATCTTTTAATTAACATTTGAAAATGAGACCGAAACTTCTAATGCCAAGTGCCCTCTGAAGGGAGGGATGGTCATTTATTCAGCTGAGGCCTGATTCCAGCTCATGGTGGCCATGACCTTAAGACAGGAGATAACAACTATATGAGGCACCCTCAAGCACTGGTCTTTCCTCCGGTTATTGGATGTTCCATTCTTCCTCATGCACTCTAATTTTCTTAGAAAGTGAAATCTCTTTAAGGAGCAGGCCCTTAAAGGCTGCACCCTAGGGCTGCCTCCACTCTCACATGTAGGTTCAGCCAATGTGTATGCCCTTGACAAAGTTTTATGCAAAGCTGTTAGTAAAGGCTTTCATATCTCAATGTCCTTTTCTTCCTAACTAAACAATTCTAAACCTGCTTTCACCTCTGCGACTCAAATTAACACAGCAGCCTGCACTAGCGTGGCTATTGACCAACAGTAAAGATTAGACCAACAAGGAAATTTTATATGCCTCTAATAAAAGTTTAAAAGCTTTTTAAATCTTGATCTTGAAAAAACATTTAATCCATCACTAATTAGAACCAGATTTAGCAAGATTAATTTAGGAAGAAAGAGAATTCTTTGTTCTGTATCTCTTCATGTATTTCAACACATCAGTTAAATACCCGCTTCAAGAAAACAATAGTTTGTGACTTGGCTTTAAAATCAAATATCCATGCTGCCATAAGTTTTATTACAGGTTATCTGACCCAGTGGTAAAGTAGCTTGTGATGAATTCCTCCATTTATGAATAATTAACTTCTAGCAATTTATTGTAAGTATCAGGAAACAGAATAGATGTGGGATGGCAGACAGGCTGAATAAAACGTATGTGTTTAGATAAGAGGCATATAAAACTTTTGGGTTTCTATTTCTAATGAACTTTCCCATCTGCTTTCAATAGCAAATACTTTTGATATCAGATCATGCACACTGATTAATTTAGACGACACTAGCTCTTGAAAACTGAGAAATTAGTTTATGTCTAGGTTTTGTTACCTGCAATATGTCATGAGCAAGTGATGAAAAATCTAAACTACAATTGAATATGCTTTTCTATCCAGGGAATCCACTCCAATAATATTTTCTGGGTTTACAGTTTTCAAACAGTTTCATGTATTTATGTTTTTTCTTTTATTCCAGACAATGAACTAAAATAAATACATTTTCTCCTTAGACAGGAGACAGAATACTTGACTGACAGACAGAAAGTACAAATATACAGAGGAAGTTTACCAGCTAAGCAATAGCTAATTTCTTTTGAATTTGGTTTTTTACTACCGTGAAAGGTGTCGCTTGTGACAAATGTGAAGTGGTATTCTGATTTTAGTTGTCAGTCAGTAATAACTGGCTGACAAAGAAATGTATTAAAGGTGCTGCTTATGTTCTACTCATTACGCTCTGCTCCTTTATTCATAACATGAATTTTGCATTTTACACAAATAAGACTACTGATAAACAGCAGCTTATGTTTGCATTATCTTCTAGTTTGAAGTAGGTACACAAAACATGCCAATAACAAACAAACCAAACACACTTCTAAGGTGGAAGCAGCTTATTTTAAAAAATCCTGTGTATATATTAAGTTTTTTAAATTAAATCATATGCTCCAATCTGGTTTTCTTTAAGGGTTGTCATTTAGGAATTCTTGGGTTTAGAAGAAGTTTGTATTCAGTTTTTGGTAATATTTTTTCTCTGAGAATAGGGCAAAAAATAAAGGTCTCTTTTAAGTGGTCCCCATTGAACTTTGAAAGTATTTGTTTTCTTGAAAAGTATGATCGCAAGAAAGTGTGAATGCATCATTTGAGCTACAACTGGGTTTTGAGGTCCATGGGATTTTTTGTTTCTATAAATAAGGAGAGGAGAAAGTTTTTGTTATTTCAACAGAATCAACCAGGTTGTATTAAAACTAAAACTTTAGCAATTAATTTGTCAAACACATGTGAAGCTGCTGGAAGAGGGTAAGAGTGAAGTTCTGTGAAATTGCTCAGTTGATTTTCATTGGAAGAAACTGGTTTGTCAGTGTGATGTGCAGTAGTATAAACCCTGCAACCAAGGCAGGAGTGAGTTGATATGTAGTAATAGCTTTACAATAGAGAAGAGACGAGTCGAAATCTTGCCAGGATTTTTTAAGCCTCAACCTCAGGCTGTCTCTAAAACTATAATTATCCAGCACCTGCAAAACCCTGCAGTGTTCAAAATTTGTAACATGGATATAAGGATGTGCAGAAGTCTACTAAAGAGGGAAAGAGAAGACCTTTTTAATGTCAAAAGTGTAAAAGATCTCAGAATTATGTTGAATGTTCTTATGCTGAGATCTTTGCCAGTCACACTCACCAGTATATTCTTATTGCTTTCTTTAGGTGAAGTGACCTGTCTACTCATGCCTGATACTTGTGTTCAGTTTAGTAACACTTCAGGATAAAAATCAGGTTTCATTTCTGTATCCATACAATCTCTTTCATAGAACAGCATCCATCCAAAAGTGGAACTTCAGTTTTTCTCTCCCTAGGATCTCACGGATAAAATCAGTCAGAACTTCCCCCGTATACAGTAGAATGCCATAGCAGCAGGTTAGCTATATGTACTAACATTTTATACTTATACCAAACAGAGGGAATAGGCTTCATATCCAAACTTCTGAACATCAGGAGTTATATCTGATAATCCTGATCTCCAGCAATATGTGAATATATGCATCTTCTGAATCATTTACCCTGCACTAACGTATTTTCCAAGATTCGCTAGGGTGTTGAAAAGAAATGAGCACCATGTTTTGTATTACACATCACCATAAATAAAAACAAAACCAGCCAGTCCTAGATATTTTTCCAATGGAATTCTTAAAGTGGGATTTATGACTAATGTAACTCATTAATCAGGCTTCTGAAGATTGTTTGGAACATTATTCAGACACTGGAAAATCCTGTTGTTTAAGCAAATTTGTGTTGTTTAAGAAATAAAATCCTCTACTAGTTTTGAGTAATCTTAACTTCTCCTGATGCTATAATTTATATTTCCTTTTAAAATCACTTGCCAATATTTTACACCAAATCATGACCATGTATTTTACAAGGCAGCATCCATTCTTTATATGGTGAAGTGTAAGGCAAAAATGCTCTCAGCTCCAAATTAACAGAGGTTTCTGAACTAGCCCCAGTTGCCAAAACATAAACTTTTCAGAATAATTTTTCAGGCTTTTAGTACCATTCAATTCATATATATCTCTTAAGAGAAACAGGATCCACAACTTTGAGGAAGACCAGCAAGAAAACCCTTGCTTTTTGCTATAATCCCATATAATCAAATTTTGTGCTATAATTCTGCCATCAAATGTTATTTGAATGCATCAGTGGTGCTTATTTTAATTAGCAGGTAGGACAGTGCCACTGAAACCTCTGATCAGATTAGCGACGAGCTAAAGATTATCTTCCTTTTCTTATGCAGTTTAAATCCTGCCGTGTTATTTTCTAATATAAGGATGCCACCTAGTGACAGTAACTGTCAGCTTCTGAAACTGGGCCTAAAAACTATATAAATCCACAAGGACGTGAAATATATTATTCTTAATGCTTGGTCAGTTAAGGAGAAATGCACCCATGCATAACTAAAAGGTAGATTTACTGCTGGTATTTCATTAAAGTAAAATATATCCAATATCACAATTTTATATGGGTCAGATAGAGAGAGGATGAATTTTTGAGCACACGTATGATTTATTTGCACTCTACTACGTACAGATTTTCAACAGTTATCGGCAACCAGAATATATTTCTAATACTTTCCTATGCTTGCTTCATTTGTGAACGCTATCTAAATCCTATGAAAATGGGACCCAATTTCTGTTCCTATAAATTTTTCAGGAAATATTCATCGTTAGTTGTGCAGGATAGATGACATCTCAGATCCTGTCCCTACCCTGTTGAGTATTTTAATGGTATGAAAATAAGTTATTGTCAGATCACAGTAAAACAAGCTTTTTTTCTCTGTCAACCAAACAACTAAACTAGCAGGATATATCCAAACTGTAATTAAGTGGAACAGCTCCAGACGTCTGACTGGAAAACCCTCTTGGCCTCATAAAACATGTACTTGCTTATTGAAATCACTTCAAAAGTAGTAGGTTCTGCTTCTTATCTCTCCAGCTGGGGAAATATCTGCCTCCAGTATTTTTACTATGTGCTTCACTAATTAATCTTTATTTCATCCATGTTTTGCACAGAGCCAAATCTGATAACTGTGCTCAGGAAACACTCCCCTGTTTGAGGTCCACTCTGTGCATTCAGGTATAGTTTAGCCTTGAGCTGTATCCATGCAGTGTAGCTCAAATCAGTGGTTCAGTGAAGCCATCACTATTCTTTTCTCTAACACTGCATCCTCTGATGCCTGCTGTTGCATTTTCATCCTATATTCTGGCTCATAAACCTAACATATGTATCTTCCAGTTCTGGGACCAAGTGATTTGTTGTTTCTCATTAGCAAGACCAGGACACATTTGGAAAATGCCCAGATGTAAAGCCCTGGTCATAGTCCCAGCACTGGTGAAAATTTAGGTAGGTGTCTCTGGGGCTAGGCACTAACTGAATGGCAGTGAGATCTTTGAACTTAGATGCCTGATGTGGCAGAAGTTAACATGACAGATGTAGTTAGATGTTAATTTAATGGCTTCATCTATTGCATGTGAATCTATCCTGAAACCATTAAGTCAATTCTGAAAATGAAGCTGAGCCCGTAAACAAAAGTTAAAATTATTGTCCTCATGGCATTCCAACTGTATATGTTGCAGTGCTGGTAGGAGTAACATCCATATGCTCTTTAGACCATATGTAACTTACTGATTTGCCTTACTTGAATTTGAACAAATTCTAATGCACCATGTTTATAATGCAGTTTCTGTCATAGGCAATGAAATTAATACGTAGAGCATTACCAATTTGTTTTGTTTTTGTTCTTTAATGTATGGTCTGCAGGTGGTGAACTTTTTGCTGGTCTCTACAGTGACTACTGGGGAAGAGATGCTGCTCTATTTCGCACCATGAACCGCATGGCCCATCTCCGAACAGAACCTGACAGTGAGCGCCTGTTGAAAGGTATGGGAAGGAAGAACCAGAGGTGTTTCAGATGACTAAACAATTTCTCCTTAACCAGAAGTTACAAATATATTGTTCATACTTACATACATCCATTTGGAGATTAAGTTGTTTAAACTATTTTTTCATGAATTTTTTCATGAACCCCCTATCAGGATGATTATATTGAAATCTTTACCTTGATTACATTATGGATTTAACAAACGGAACTTTTAAATCACTTATTTTTTACTGTTAACATTGCTTCTAATTTACACTCTGAATGTTTTATACTATTTTGTGATATGCCTGATATAAGTAAAATATTTAATGGGAACTTCTCATTGGAACACACCATTCTTTTTTTCTAGATGAGATCATTTAGTCTTTATGTTGCAATTAAACAACTCAATCTTTACCAAATTGTGTGGTAAAGAGATGTCATGCAGAAATGTAAGATAAAAAACATATGATGATCATACAGTTAAATGAAGCAAAGTTAAACCAGGTAATTTTAGAGAAGAACATTTAAGTATTCCACAATAAAAATATTCTTCCTACATGAATCTCACCTAAGACTTGACTTAAACACTTTTTTAATAGACAGTTTAAGTCCAATACCTAGATCCTTGCTGAAATGAGCATTCTAACTGGGTGTATAAAAGACTAGGGTAACAACAATCAGGTGGATGTTCACAATACACAAATGGAGTCTCTCTTCTCTTCCATCTGGAAGTTTTCTTTATTTTAAAGAGAGAATTTTCTAAATTATTATCTCAAATTTTGCTTTTCATTTTGTGTATACCTGAAATTTTAATTCGCAGAAAGGGAATATTTTTAAATGTATATTTTAAAAAATCAGAAAATTAGCAAGTGCCGTATCATTGTCTTAAAATGAAATGACTGCTTTCACACAGAACAGGAAGTTAGAAAATACATACATCACTCACTGCTTTTTAAGTTATCACACTATGTGTGACTGACATACTCATTTAAAGAACTTGTAAAATCTTAGCTACAACTCAGTGTGATGAAATCATTCACAGGTCTGCTTGGTGTGGAGTTAGAAGGTATACAGGCACAGAGTGAAGTCTGAACTTAGATTTCAACTTTGCAGCAAAATGTCGAACCAGGAAAAATTTGGAAGGCCTTTGTTTCATGACAAGGATATACAATACATCTTCTATCTTTGAAAATGTATGTTCATATAGCATCTTTTAGCTGAACTACCAGAGCTTTTTCTTTATCTAAAAGGGTTTTTGTCTGAAGTTGAAATTTCTGCACTGGGTTTATATGGGATCAGAGATTGTTATGTGAATAATAGTGCCAAGTTTTAGCCTAAGCCAAATTAAAATATATAAACCCTGGAGAACTGGACTGGAAGAAGGTCTTTTTCTCACACGCATACAAAGGAATATTGATTTGTGGATTGGAGCAATGAGAAGTTTTACATTAATGTATTCTGGTCTATAGATGCTCACTCAGAAAATAATAGATTTTTTCTCCTATTTTTATCACCCTGTACCATTAGGTATCTCTCTGACTGACGGATCCCTGAATTTTTAATTTTATTTTTTTCTTTGCTGCCAGCTGATTTTAAGAACTGAAATCTATAAAAGGATATTTTAATAAACTTGGATTCAATTCATTTCTGTTTTCTTTTAAAGAACCAAAATTTGTTGGCTCATACATGATTCCTGACAATGAAGACCATGATGACAACAAAGTGTATTTCTTCTTTACTGAAAAAGCATTAGAGGCAGAGACAAGTGCTCATGCCATATATACCAGAGTGGGACGTGTATGTGCGGTAAGGTCCTTCTTCTGATTCCCCAGCTAAATCAAAAACAAGCAAGCTTCTTTCTTTGATCCTTCTTCCCCAGGCAAATATGGCATCTATTACGGGTGTGAGAGTAAGCTATAAGTCTGAATGAAAATACTACCTCTAAACAGCCTCAAGCATTAGAAAATTCAGAAGTGATCAGAAATCTGGGCTTGAAACTGAATTTTCTGAAAGAGGAGGGCAAAGTTCAGAAAACTTGTCATTCAGTTCCATATCTCTCTGTGCTGATATGTGGCAGCAGTAATAGCAGTTGCTCACAGGACTCTCTTACCATCCATATTCTCAATTCAAATCAAGGGTCCATTGCCCTTAGTATTGGTTTAGGTCCAGGGCCTGTTGCAGCTTCCGCAGCTGACATACACTGTCATTCCCTCACATTCCTGGTGACAGGACCAGGCCGGCCACCAGTCCCCTCTGACATTCCCTCTTGCCTTCCTTTTCTGTCAGAAAGAGGCAGACTTAACTGACCTCCATTTCTGCAGGGTCAATGGCTGCCCAACAGAAGCTGAATAGGACAAGAGACAATGGGCACAGATTGAAACACATGAAATTCTGTATGAATGTAAGAAAACATGTTTTTACTGCCAGCGTGGTTGAACACTGTCTCAGTCTTGAACAGGTTGCTCAGTCTCCATCCTTAGAGATATTTAAAACCTCACTGGACATGGCCCTGAGCAATTTGCTGCACAACTTGCTCAAAACAACTTGGTTTGAGCAGGTCAATTGGACTAGATGATCTTCAGAAGTCACTGCCAAATTCAGCTATTCTGTGATTCTGTAAATTAAAAAAAAAAACCTCTTTCTGATGTATGAATGATAGAAAGAGTGCAAAGTCAATCATCTATAGGATGCTTTATAAATAGTAGCTAATTGATGTTTTAATTTCATGTCTCATTCCTCCTCTTCTTAACATCAATTAGGAAAAATTGTGCAGATAGAAACTAGAATAAAGGATTGAACTGTCCAGCAGATTAGGTTTCCCAGAAGAAGCAGAAAACTCATGTGGAAAGACTTTGATTCCTTCCATTGCCCTGCACAATTGTCTGTTTCCCACTCAGACCACACTCCTAGTGTGTTGATCCCATCTCTTTTTGGCTCTGTAGGCCCGCGCACAGGAGGAATTCAGTTGCTGGAGAGGAGTACTTTTAACATATGATCTCCCAGATCAAGCTGCTCATAACTGGTCCACTCAGAGCAACTAATGAAGTTTGGGTGCATTCCTTTCTTTTTTTTTACTGAATTGTAGTAAGGCTGATGAGAGAAGCTCTCCCATTCCCATTGGGACTACTTCTGCTTGATTAAAAGAAGGAATGAGTTTATTTCTTAGCATCTGATTTTGCTTCTAAAAAAATTGCATTCCCCCTCCTAACTGTAGGGGATTCATTACTTAAAATACTGGGCAAAGTGCAAGATTCAAGTTAATAATCTTCTGTCACCTCAGTGTATGGTATATGTCACATATGCTCACAAGCATATTACCCATTAAAATTTCTTAAGGAGTGCTCATGTGTAACTTAAAACATCTGACATATACAAACTACCAAATTTCAGCCTAAGACATTAATGTCCACAAAGCCAGCTGGTTTTCTTAATTCAAGCCTGCATTAAGATCTGAAGAAGAATCCTTTGGTCTATGTTCTGGTAGATGTCTGAATAGATTATTTTAATAGTTCCCTCTAGTCTGAAATATATCCACCTGAATGTCTTATCTCTAGCCATGGGTTAAACCAAAATCCCACAGACCTTTCTATTCCACTTGTCCAAAACTCCAAATACTTTATCATCTGGACATTAACTTCACAGCTGTAAGCTGTAATTCAGATTTGATTTAATGAATACAAAAAGAAAATAGCTAGTTGGTGATTCAACAACTGGCTTTTTTTTCCAATTTTTACATTTTTGTCTAAGCTGTAAGGGGTTTTGTAACACGGAGGCACCCACACCATGTATTTCTACTTTTCTGAGGAAAAAAAGCTCTGTTTCCATGAGAGCTGAGTGTGAAGCTGAGGAAATCAATTAATTTCAGCAGTTTAGAATTAAGTTGTGAGAGGGATTTTGCAAGTCTAATACAGTCTTCAACAGTCAGTTACACAGCCTACATGAATACAAGGCCACAGCTTTGAGGCTGCTACCCAGAAGTTACAGAACCCGATTACTGATTGGTACTAAATGCCCTATTCTCTTAACAGTCCAAGAGACACAATAACAAGAAAAAGATGAGACAGCCATAACAAAGCAGGAATTATTTAAAGTTATTGAGAAATTTTTAGAACACCATGTAGGCAATTGCCCCAGGCTTGCCCCAGCTGTACCAGCTCTATGGATATATTCAGGGCTTCAGTTTCCAAACATGTTGATCTAACCCTGCACTGAGCTCCTAACGCAATGCTAAACTTTGCCAAAGTACTCAGTAAATCCAGCTAACAAAAAAAAGAGAAATAAAAAAGCTTTACAACAGCTGTATAGTTAAAACTACACAAGGATGTGGTACAGAATTAAAAAATTCTTATAAACCCACAGCTCTTAATGAGACCTGGAGTTGATCAGTGCAATCCTGCTTGGAAACTGACTCCAGAGAAAGTATACTAGTAATATACATGTGGCTTGAAAACGCATGCTTTCGACATTAGAAGATACAATGAGCAGCTAATTCAGCAGAGATGTTTGTGCTTCTAGACTTACTCATTCAAATTACCATCAGTATTTGTTTCTCTTTACACAGAATGATATGGGAGGCCAGCGAATGCTTGTGAATAAATGGAGCACTTTCCTCAAAACCAGGCTAGTTTGCTCTGTGCCTGGGAGAAATGGAATTGATACGCATTTTGATGAATTGGGTAAATATCCTAGACTGCAATAAACTTAAAACCATCATACAAAACACACACTTTCATAATAACACATATTACTGTCAAATATTGTATTTGTATTCATTAACAGGGGATGGTAGCTACTGTTTTGTTTCCAGTTTATATAAACTTCAATATATATCTGGAATTGACTATCATCAATTGTGCCTTTATGTACCACATTGTTGTTAAAGTTTGCTTTTTAAATCTGCATCAACTTAAATAGCATATACAAGTAAAATAGGATTACACTTGTAACAAACAAGTAAGTTTCTCTTTTTGGGGCTAAGAAAAGTAATCTGCTACCATTTACTTTGAGTTTAAATTTTTCAGAGGATGTTTTTCTGCTGCAAACTCGAGATAACAAAAATCCAGTGATATTTGGCCTCTTCAACACTACAAGGTAAATAACTGGAAGAAATAATAGCAACCACAGGTTAATGTTTGAACAACCTATTGAAAAGAAGCTGCATGATAAATAGCCCTTAGCAAATAAATAGTAAACAGTTTAATCCCTGTTATATTCACGGCAGTCTTCCTTGATACTTTGGAGCTTTAAGTCTTATTCAGTGATCCATTCTATGTGGATCACAAATTAGTTAAATGTTTCTCTGCTTGAATATTTCCTGGTGTCAAAGTATATGCACTCCTACGTGCTTATAACAGCAGCTTATCAAAGCCACTTGTCTTCCTTTAAAAGCTTCACTGTAATTCAAGTTTAAGTAGATAAAGCTTAAATACCTACTAACTTCAGAGTGAAGCTTAAAGCACTATCTGGGGTGCTGCTGGTGGCCTCTTCCACTGCAGTCCAATTCAAGTGCAAGCACGCAGTACCAGTTTCATGGTGATCCAACCATTTTTTCAGGATGCAAATGGTGGAACAGCTTGTGCTTTTGCCACTATCTTGTCCTCCTGATTTATTTTTTCTGGAATAAAGCAAAGCCAATCTGTTTCTTTCAGGATGCAGGCACTTAGCATGTCCCACTGACTCCCTATGCCAGCAGAGAAGGGCAGGCACCTAACTAAAATGCTCTGGATCACCTTCTGGAGTCTTCAGAGCTGATTTCTTTATAGAGGGCACTGATGCTTCTTAAAAAAAAACACCAAAAAAAAAACAAACCCCAAAACCCCTGAATTGCTTCTGTGCAATAAAGTGAATTAAATTTATAAGTAAATTTTATGTGGATTGATCTACATAGAGTGATCTTCATGACTTAATAACATCAACCAACATTCCTATTCAGTATAAAAAGATTCCTGTTCGTTTCAGTCAGCAGTGATTGATTTCCATCTTTCCAAAATAACAACAAGAAAAATCTTACAGAAGAAAAAATGGTTAACTCTTTAAGTCACTAATCAAAGATGTATAAGACCTGGATTCAGTTCTCTGCACTTTGTGATTATAAAGACATGATTTAGGGCCTTTGCTCACCATTTTTAATTTTTGGGGTTAGAACACAGAGCATCCTTAGAGGAATATTATAAATATAAAAATAAATACATTAAACCCTTTGTAAAGAATAATGAACACAGCAGTTATAAGAGAAGCATATAAGAAAAAATAAGTAGTGTTTTCCTCCCTGAATACTCTTGAAATGGGACTTATTTTTAACTACACAATAATATCAGTATTAGATGTACAGAATGTGACATACTGCTTCAATAATGCCTTTGAATTTTGCTTCATAGCAATATATTTAGAGGATATGCTATATGCGTTTACAACATGGCAAGTGTCCGAGCAGCTTTCAATGGACCATATGCTCATAAAGAAGGACCTGAATACCACTGGGCTTTATATGAAAGAAAAGTACCTTATCCTAGACCTGGTTCTGTAAGTGCAATCTATTTTCCATTATTTTGTTATGTAAATGAACTTGGGAAGAAAAAGCAAACTTCTGCTAATATGGAAATCTGCCTGACTTAACAGTCTAGGAAATGTTTATTTGAATATTTATATACTCTGCGTTTCTGGAAAAGTGTGGAATGGCTCAGCAATAGGTTTAATCAAGTACTAGATGCACACTTTTCCCGAAGGAAAATTGTGGAATTGATTATATAGGGGTTTTCAAAATCCTGCTGGAACTTGAATTTAATGACCTTGTTTCTAGGTCCAAAGGTCCCAAAGCTAGGACCCTAGGCAATAGGGGCAGAAAGAAGCATCTCTAGAAGACAGGTCTGAAGCTGCATCCAGAAACAGTAAGCGCATTACCTGGGAAGTAGCCTCACTTTCTATTCAGCCTAAAATAGCTGTTCTAAATTTGGCTGCTGACATATTTTTTGCGACTGACCCTTGATAACTTGAATCTAATTGCCAAAGAAATAAATTAAAAGTCAAATTTATTAAAGGCCATTGAGTGAACCATGAGGGGTTTTTTCTAATGGAACTTCCTGGAGAAAAATAAAGAAAATAAAGAGAAAATAAAGCCAGAATGAACTAGAAACATGTACCTATATTTACATTGAAAAAAACTATATATATTTAAGATACATGCAATATTTTCCGATGTAAATAAGATCATTACTGGAAAAAACCAAGCTTACTCAAACCAATTCACTTTCTTTCTACTGCTGCTGAAACTAGGGCATTTAACAAGTGTTAAGGGAAGTAAAAAAAATTAAAAAGATGCTCCTCTATTTCAAGATCAGGTGGTTCTGGTTCCTTTTTCAAATCTTTTTTTCAAAAAGGATCAAATTTCAATATTGACATAATTTAGATTGATGTACAGGTTAGAATGGAGAGACAGATTTTGTTTAAAAATAACTAATCAAAATAAATACGTTTCTAGTTAAGGAATAAATCCTCCACCACCGGAGGTCCTTCTCTCATATAGGTTCTTTCTAGAAGCAATGGAACAGCTTCCTCACAATGCATTGTTTTGCTTTCAGACATCACAGAGTGATTTTTTATTACCCTCAAATAGGGTTCCTGAACTTTTCAACATTGTTGTTGTGTACCCTTTACAAAGTATATAGAAACATTGAAACAATGTTGCAAAGAACCAAACTCAGCAAAGTCACTGATGCTTTTAATTAATTTTCACACAAGTTTCTTTACAAGCTTCCTTTTTTTGCAATGGACTTTAAGTGAAGGAAAGAAACAAGATGTATTTTGAAATTTGAATTAATCTGGCAACTGTTGTAGCATACTCTGCAACCATACAAGTGCTGCAGTGAGTTGCTCATGAGAGTTGTTAGATTTTTCATTTGGTAAATAGAAATTTTGGAGGAAGTATCAAACTCATTACTTAGAGACAGGTAATTAATTCCTACATGAAATTCCTAATTTTTAGTGGATTTCTCAAAGGTATCACAAGTAATCTTCTCAAACCCTTTCCCATTTCACTCTTGTTTTATATGTTTCTGAAATTTCTATTTCTGTAGTATATGAGCCCATGAGTCACAACCCAAGTGTGAGGGGGTGAGGAGAGCAGCCCCGTGTTCTGCACGGCTCGAGAGTTTCCTTTGCATTGCAGGGCCCCATCAGCATCTCACAGAAGAAAATGCGCAGCAGGGATCTTCCTCACCTTTCCTTTCCTGCTGTAAGTCAGGAGAAGCCCTGAAGCAGGGAATGTCAGGCTATCCCAGAGAGGCATCACATCCAAGATTTCTTTTTCATCCCATGACTTTTGGGAACACAACTAACGCATCCAGGGTAATTGTCATCTCCTGCAGAGTTGCTTTTGTTTACGCTTGCGGAAGGTCTGCCCCTTATCATGCCAGCATAGTGCAGATTTTTCACTGTAAGATACAAAGACATTTCTAATAGCTGTTTGCCTAAACATACCCAGTTTTCACACTTCATCTGTTTATCTTCTTCCAGGCTAGAGGCTTGCTCTCTTGAGTTTAACAATGGAATAAACAGTTGCATTAACAGAGCATTACTTTCAGTGCTGTTTTTCCTTTGCTAACTGAATCAATATTCTCTTTTGTACTAAAATCAGTCATTTGCAGAAACAAGCATTGCATACAATTCATTTATCACTGAATCACAGGAGTGAGCTTAGATATTAGCTTATCTAGTCCATGCCAGCACAGACTTTCTCCCTGTAGTATGATTTTAAATGTATGTCCTCTCTCATTTTAAAACAATGTTTTCCTTTGGAGCTAGAGAAATAAGTCAAAATGCAGAAGTGAATGCTCCAAAAAAGAGACTATCTGGGATGTAAACATTATGAATATGATTTTGCCGTCTTTGCCAATAAGCTACCACAGTAGCAGTGCTGACATCAATATCAAATGTTTTTGTTTGTTTGTTTGATGTAGATCAAAGTCATTGGTATTGAGTCAGGATAAAAATCAGATAAGTAAATTATCACATTTTGAACAAAATGGTTCAATTCAAAGGAATTATTGGTTTCCTGTTTCACATTTTGTCTAGCAAATCTACAGTTTTTACAGTTATACTAACTAAGTGGCAGAACTATGCATGGATTGCAGAGTGACTGTGTATTTTACATATATGGTCCAAGTTCTTTAAGCAGTATTAATTATTTTTTTTCCAGGAGCTAGAACACCCCACATGTGTTATTTGGACTAACATTAAACACAGGCATGAATTCAGCATTAACAACTACAGTCCTTACATTCATATCTCCTAGCACTGAAGATTAAATGGTGGGGTTTTGGCAAGAAGAAAACACGGAGCCAGTGCTTCAGCAAAGCTGACAATGATTTACAGAAAGGCTGCCCTAAGTTCCACTCACTTGCAATGCTTCTCTCCCTTGGCTCCCTTAGAAAAGCTGCGTTTGGGTCAGACTGGATTGTAGCCACTCCAACAGGCAAGACATAGGGGCTGAAACAGATAGCAAAGCACAAGTAGTTTTCTCAGTGCCATGGAACATGTTAGATAAGGAACCAGGCCTTTTGTGGGTGTTAATCAATTTAACTATATTCATCTCTCTTTGTTGCAGAGCACACCAGAGGCTGAAGTAGCTGGATCTGCCAAATACATACAGAGTATTAATACAAAGTATAATTGAATCATTTTTGGCTGCTCATTTGGGGCACAGTTTTGAGGTCCTTTCAATGTTTTTCCAGTAGCATGAAGAGAAGACTGTAGCCCACAACATTAGGTTTCACACCAAGCATTGTTCAGCTTATTGGTAAACTCAGTCCCACTACCTTTTCCATTACATGACAAAAGGCTGAAAATAGCCTACTCTTAGGCATCTCTGAGAGTCAGCACTCCTTAATCTTAGCTAGTGAATGGGTGAAGATGGAGTCTATAAGGAATGTGAGTAGAACTTAGATGAATAAACAGAAAACCACTGTTAAGAGTCACACAGGTTCTGACAGACTGCAATCCGCTGCTTTCTGAAGCCTGCTTGAAGCATTGCTTCTGCCATAATCTCTGCTCCTGTTTTGCTGGTTCTTTTAGTGCATTTAGACTGTGATGCTTCTGGGAATGACATCAGTTACCTCAAAAATGGTGTTGATAGGCTTCAGAGATGGATGCACCTACAGTTTCCTTTCTAGGCTACTCCATTTTATTTAGTTAAAAATTAAAACCTTGTGAAAGGTTATTTCTATTAAATCTCTCCAGGGCTAGAACTTTGCAAAGGGAACCTGGCAATGCCTATTCACATGCAGAGCATAGCAAGCAGAATCTTAGCCTGTCTTCATGCTCCAGCCCTGTCTCCTTATTACAAACAGCCGGTGAAATTCCATCACTAGGTTGATTAGACAATTATTTTAAAGTCAACATTGAACAAATACTTTCCTGTAGCTAAGCCCAAAAAGTGGAAACAAACATTACCCCACTTGACAAGTGCAGGAGTCTGTTGTTGTCAATTACAGCTGACTGCAAGTTTAAAATTACTATTTCTAGTAAACATAAAGACTATTTTATTTCATTTTATTGATTGAAAAATCCAATTTAAATAGGGAAATGGTGCTACTGTGGCTTTTCTTGAAATGTTTCTTAAAACCACACTGACTCATGAATATTTGGAGAAAGTAAATGATTATTGAGATACTTCCAAGTTGATCATAAATGGTTTCAATTAGACATCATGAAGCAAATTGGAAATGTAGAATCTATATTCAGTTAGGGAACACTATATCCTTCACAAAGCATTCTAAAATTAACTTCTCTGTTTAATGCATTAAATTATCCTTAATTGCACATTTGACTGAAGGAGTAAGCCTCTTTTAATCAATCATTGATGTAAAGCCTATTTGCTTTGCAAAACAGTAGATTGATCAATATAAACATTGGTATTTCAAGATAAACTGTGATATATAATACTGTCCTCACGAGTTAGGAATTAGAATCAAATGTAATACTGTTAGAATACCTGAAATCAAGGATTACTCTTGCTGCTGGCATAATTTCTAAGTGTGCTTCACTTCTTATAGTAATACATTTTGCAATCAAAAGTAATAAGAGTAAGGACTGATGTCAAGCATTGGTGTTCTGCTGATTTTACATGGTTGTGTCTCTGCCTTTCTCGTGCCTGCCAGCGGCCATTTTGATTACATCTTCAATATGAATTTGGGGAAGGCACTATTTTTTGTCAAAATCCAAGTGTCACTATTTAATCTGCTCTTAGAATGCCAGAAAGGAAGGAGTTCCTTCTTTCTAAAAAACTGCAGTGCCAAGGCTCAGTTCATCTTTCCCTTTCTTGGCTTCTCAAAGTTAATAATTTACACATGTATAAAGCATAGAGTTCACTGTCCCAGTTTTTACTGTGTCTGTTTTTTTGCCAGGTTTTCTACAGACTTGTTACCCCTAAAAATATGGCCTGTCTCTGACAATTTATTTAGCAAAACTTCAGGATAATCTATGTTTTATGTTTCTACAGTGTGCCAGCAAGGTGAATGGTGGTCTGTATACTACCACCAAAGACTACCCTGATGAAGCTATCCATTTTGCCAGGAGTCATCCATTGATGTATCAGCCCATCATGCCTGTTCATAAGAGACCAATATTAGTTAAAACAGATGGAAGGCACAACCTTAAACAAATAGCAGTAGACAGAGTGGAAGCTGAAGATGGGCAATATGATGTCTTGTTCATTGGTACAGGTAAATTAAAGAAAGCAAGAAAGATGATTTAATGGCGGGGGGAGGGGGGAGGTTTACCTGCAGGATGAATGGAATTAATTTCTGCATAGTCTAAAAATAAAAAAAAACAATACAACATTCCTTTTTAACAGTCATTCTTAACATAATTGCACCAGTCTTTGCCTTACAGAGGAGATTAGTCATTCTAGGTATGTGCTTTACTGTCCTGATATCATTATACAGAAAACTAGTGGTAGGGAAACATTTAAAGACTAAGAAAAAAACCTTAGATACAGGATTCCTTTTTTCCTTCCTTCCTTTCTTTCTTCCTTCCTTTCTTCCTTCCTTCCTTCCTTCCTCTTTCTTTCTTTCTCTCTTCCTTTCTTTCTTCCTTTCTTCCTTTCTTTTTCTTTCTTTTTTTCTTTCTTTCTTTCTTTCTTTCTTTCTTTCTTTCTTTCTTTCTTTCTTTCTTTCTTTCTTTC
>WYDI02019977.1:7360-23086 GCA_009867235.2 Psittacus erithacus | reverse complement strand
CCCCCTGTGAGTCAGCTGCTCGCGTCAGCTGAGCTGCCGGCTCCTGGGCAAGTCCTGTCGAGGACTTGAGGCTCCCTTGGTGACTCTCGCCGCTCTGAGCTGAGGCTTCTGGACCCTGAGCTTCCCCCGCTCAGGTGCTGAAGGCGTCCTCTCTCGAGCTACTCATACGTATATATATACGTACAGCACATCATCCTGGCATTCCTGTGTCTCAGAGGTGAGCTGTTAAGCAGATTTATTTTCTAGATATGCTATAGACTAATGCTTTGCTGAGTTATTCTTCCTCTTCACAGTGGAGAGACATCACTATTGTCCTTTTCTAACCCTGACACTTTCTCTCACTACTGCAGATTGATAAGAAATCCTTTCAAGCACTTCTATGGTAGTACCACCAATACCAATGGTCACCCTTCCTTCTTGTAACCCAAGTTACTTCTAACACAGAAACTTCCCTTTCATTTCTCTGGCCAACTCAAAACAATAGTTTTGAGTTCTTGTTTTTGGCTGGGATTCAAACAGTAGAGAAAAGCACATCAGGTTGTGTCTCTTTAACAAAGAGGAGTGAATAACTTCTCCAATACACAGAAGCAACTTACCTCTTCTGATACTTTCTCTGAGACTAGCCAAAACTGGATGCTGCAAAATAAGCATGTAAACTTTGTACTTATCTAATATTGTAGTCAAAGCAACTTGTTCCTCACTGAGTTTTCTGGTGACCTAAAAAAAATTAAAGCTATTTATTTTATTTTAAGCCTCAGTCAATGTAACTTGCAGGTACTCACCCTTCTTCAATTCAACAACAATTTCAACAACAGGTAGAAGTGAGACCTCCGTTACACACCAGTTCTGAGTCTACTCTCTGAAATATGGAGATTTGATTTCAGCTACCTCAGATGGCCAGGCCCTGCTGTTGAGGGGTCATGCCATTGCAAAGCAGACCCAAGATGCTGGGATAGCCAGCAGTAGGAGATGAAGGGATGGACATACCCAGGGCTAGTGTGCTGGGAACAAGGAGGTACACTGTCAGGAGCTCCAGAGCATGGATGATGGCTGGGTCCTGAAGGTCCCTCCTGGGACTGTGCCAGATCTCTCCAAGAGACAGGATCTCACCAAGATGAGAAATTCACAAATATTTTTCCCTCTTTTCCCTTTAGGGCCCAAATGATCTGACTATGAACAGACTTATTTTAAAATGAAAGATGAGAAAACTTCACATTGCTATATTTCATTTTTTCCTAAAACCTCGCCATAATTGACCACAACTCATGTTTTTTAGATCCCACCCAAGTTCTCTGTAATAATGGTTTGCCTGCTGCCAACTGAACTGTCCCCTGCAACAAGCCATCTCACTTATTGGTCCCAAGCAATGAATAAAGATTTAGCAAAGGCTACCTGGAGTATACAGCCACACAACGCACAAACTAATATTTCTACTTTGCATATGTTAAGACTTATCATCCATCTATCTTTATTCTCACTTTTCTCTATTGATTTGTTGGATTGGTAGGTTTAATCCACCTAAACTTTGTCTGTCTCAGTGTCTGTGACTATAAAGTAAGATAATGAGGAAAGGAGAACAACATGGCCTACTGCACTGTCTCTAAGGTTTATGGGCAATTCTTGATATCAGTGAGAATTTTGCTGCAGAAAAAATGGCAGGATCTGCTTATGATGCTTAGCTGGATCCCCCCCATGCTCAGGTAAAACTACATAAAGTTACACCATTACAGGAAACATTCTTTGAGTTCAAGATTTTTTCTTTCTAAACTGATTTGTTAGAAGATGATTTTGTTCATTTTCACCAGTCATGAGAATTGTTTCTAAACATTAAAACATATATAAACCAACTTTTAATTTAAAACACTCCTGCAGGAAAAGTGCACCAGGAAAACAGCTGTTCCATGCACAATAGTGACACAGTGACTTACAATGACTAATTAATGAGAACACCTGGAGTATCTTTCAGAGCTAAACTGGAAACAAAATACTGGAGATTAGGTTTGCAAGCTACTGGTGGTCCCCACTAATCTCTGTCAGGTGTAAACCACAGTGTACGTGGAAAGCAAAATCTGACTCATTCCTGCGAGACAGGAGGTCTTTGGGCTAATAATTGCAGCATGTAGTTTCCATAAAATTTACGAGGTTGGCTTTAAATTTTAGTAGTGGCAGGCCTGCAATAAATGCCAATGAGGTCCATCAAAATGAGTATTTGTGTGTGTCCTCATAAAAATAGATCAACCTTTTTAACAGACTCCATGCAGAGGAATTTGTATAATTACAATACGTATCTACAGCTTTAGAGTCCTTTCCACACCAAAACCAACATGCTAAGTCATAAATACAGAGGAAAAATAAACACAGGAACATAATAAAAGAGATTTGGTTGGGTTAAGTTGTTCTGTTTCAGCTGCCATGTTGTAGCTAACAGAATTTCCACTAGGGGTGGGCAAAAGGATTATTTTCTCTGTCAGCTTCCCGCTCACCATAGCCTCTTGCACTCTTGAGGATGGTGAACAAGTCTATTCACATAAAGGAAAAGGAGAATCAGAAGGGAGGAAGGGTCCCACCATACATACATATATTCATTCCCAGACCATGCATTACCTCTTACCATGCTGGTCTTGATGGAAACGATCAACAAGAAATGAAAGATGCAAGGCAATCCAAAAGAAAGGACAAATTATGTTCTCATCTTCTGAGTTGTTTCCATAACTTGCCAGTTCCACAGTCACAGCTGAATTGTCAACTCCAAGTAATAAAGTATGGTTTATGGATGAGATTCTCCATCATGCCAAGTTTCCACACAGTTCAGCTGAAGTGGAGGGGAGGTTATGATTCACTGATTCTCCCCCTAGCCCAGCCACAGCTCTCATCTTGATGAATTATCTGCCAGCGGGGAAAAGCTGGAGCTTAATGTGTCACATACACTCCTCATCCAGGCATACCTCTGCTGCCAGGGGCAAAAGCCATGAAGCATGGAAGCAGAGGTCGTGGGGTGGGGGGGGAGCAGGGAGGAGGCAGAAGCCAGGGAATATGCAACTTGAAGACCTGGATGTATTTTAGTGTAGTGGTCCCCCTAATAAGACTTGGGACAGAGTTGTTGAGGTGTTTATACGTCTCAAAACACAGATGGGCATTTGGTGAGATTTTCAAAAACTCCTATGACTTTCATCAGAGTTAAGAGATGTTAAAAGCTCACCTCTTCAAACCTTTAGATTACTGCGTATTTTTAAATGGTCTGCTCTAGAAATCAGCCAGTGCTTACCAAATTTGCCTTGCTTTTGAGTAATTTAAACAGCTAAAGCAATGCATTGTTTTTAATGGATTTAATGGGTTCCACTTTTGTCTAACAGCCAGAAAGTGAAGACTAAGCATGGACCAGTTTGTCTTATTTCAAGCATCTGAAAATACAGTGTGTGAATCTCAACTAGTTGCTGATCTACCTATAGTCACTGGGGAGAGCAGATAACTCAGAAAGGGATGACTGAACCCCTGGAAGTGCCTTTCTGTCTCCCATGACCACAGGGGGAACATAAGCAACAAGCTCAGATTAGATGCCTAATTTATAACAGCTGAAGCCAGATGAGATGAATTCCTCCTCCTTCGGTCACTTAGCCAAAGGCATACAGAAAACAACAGGAGAGCAAAACGCTGAATTCATCTTCCCAAACATCTAGTCAGTGTTTAATCACTGAACTGAACTTCCCACTTGAGAGGAGGTGTCAAAGGCTGTTGTTAAAACAATTCCAATTGGTACAGAGCAGAAAACATGAAAGTTGTGCTGACTAATAAATACAGAGTTGGGAGCTGGAGGGAGCAAGAGGGAGAAACTCAAACTCAAAGCCTTTCCTCACGATTCAACTAGTTCATGACAGGAGCTGCACACACAGGCTGCAGCTGCCCAAGGGAAGAGCATTGCTAATGTAGGAGCAGGACTGTCCAGACATGGGTCCTGACAGCAGAATCCAAAAGCAAAACCAGTTCCAGCTGACCAGCCACACTAGCTTTTCTCATCACGTACTTATCTCACTACCCTGATGAGGGTCAAAAGCACATGTTTTCCCCTTAAAAATGTAACTTAATAATGAGGAAGAATAGCCCATAATTGTTTTCAACTACTTCAAAGTCCTGGTGAAAGCTAATGATATTCTGAAGTTCTGCAACACAGTAAAATGCTAACTCACAGTGGGGCACATAAAGGAATAGCTTTCCTAAACCAGTGTAGACAAGTATTTGTATTAAAATAATACTTCTGTTTCATTTTGAGTTTTCACTCTTTTTGCATTTGTCATTACATCTTTTATTTGTTTTTCATTCTGGTCAGGAAACTGTTCTCCCACTAATGAACTCTGAATCTTATGGGGAAAAGGGTTTTAAACAAACTTAAGTGGAGATGTTATTTTCTTGAAAGATTTCTTACACTGCCTTTCAGCTTTTAAACAATAAAAAGTACCTAAAACATGACTTCTTATCACAAAACCAGCTGATTCCAAAAGCAATTGCTTCTAAAGCAATTTTTTGGTAGAAAGATGTCAACTACTTTTAGTGGCTATTAAAGGCAAATGAAGCATTTCAAAGCGTAGGGGAGAAGAAAGTCTACTAAGTACACACTGTCTCCTCTTTTCAGTGTTCTGTATAACTTCTTGCTATAACACTCCTCATGTCCCCTCTTCTCCTCCCTCATGCCTTTTAGATGACTTTTGAGAATACAAACTTTGGCCCCAGTGGTGAAGTCACCAGCAAGCCCCTAGATGCTGTCAGTCAGGCCAGGCCTTTGCTCCAACCGTGGCTCATGAGACCTTGGGCAGAGCACAGACACAGGCTACAGACATGTCCTTCAAGACTGGGGTCTGGCAGCATCTAGATGGCTTAGCCAATAAACTTATTATGATCTTCTGAACACTTATTATGGTCACATTGTGATCTCAGAGGTTCAGTGCGACCTGCAATAAAACTTATTCCAATCAGAAAACCAGCAACCAGCAATTTCATGTTATTTATGTTTCAGTTGTACTTTTGCCTCCATATGGCTTCGATTTTTTTAGCACCATTGGTCACTGCAGTACCCAAACAGCACCCATGCAAGGTGCAATTGCACCCCCATGTTCCCAGTCCATCCTTGCAAAAGCTGGAAGATTTACTCATTTTTAACTTTCCACTGGGCAGTTTGCTACACAAAAGCTTCAGCAGAGGTTGTGCTAGCTACATAGCATATGAATATATGTGTAGAGACAGGCAGTACCCCGGAGAACTTATGAAAAAATTAGACAAAAAGTTGTCAAGAAGACAAAATAGTATTTTGCTTTCTTACCCAAATGACTAAACAGAAAGTTATGGCCTTGTGGATTTTTCCATAAGAAGAAATTGTCAGCCATCAGGTGTTTCCCTGACCAACCTGAGAAATCTGTAAAGCAGCCATGCTTTGGGAGGCCAGCAGTGCAGGAGCCAGCAGCCTTCAAGACTGTTATCCAGTTAGCGCTTAGCTGAAAACTGCATCCATCTTCTAAGCTTCTCACAGTCCTGCCCCTGATACTTGTTTTGGCTGACAAAACCCTGGGAGTTTATGCCTCTTCTTTTAGATTATTTTTCCTGCTGCTTCTCCCCAGACACACAACCAACTGTCAGCACCCTGGGCCATCCCCCCTCCTTGCCCAAGTGCAGTTTCAGTAACCTTTGTCTACATTCATTTCTAAAGAGACCTTGATTTATGCTGCTGTGGCAGTGGCATATGAAGGAGAGCTCATCACAGGATAGGATTTTAACCCTAGTGCCCATTACCTGCAAGGCAACACTCTGGTGCTTGCCTTTAGTCTGAGTATCCTGGTTGTCTGGCATGGGGGGGGAACTTCTTGCCAATTTCGCTCCTTTTTTTATCCTATCTTTTCATAATTAATAACAGAAGTAACACTGGGGCAGTGGGGAATGTCCTGTGTGTGTGTAAAGAATGGTATCCATTTTAATAGCTTTATATCTGGAACAGATTTGGCTCTATTAAATAATTGCATTATAACTTTCACATCTCTGCACCAGTCTAGCTGCTTGCAAGCTGCAGTGACTGTTGTACATGCAAAATCATCACACTTCAGTAGAGCTGCTTCTTTGAGGCAAAAGAGATTTGCTTTCTAACATATTTTGAAGCTTACTGATAGCTTAATAAAACTGCTTGCTATCTCTCCAGATCTTAAATTTCTTATTATTTTAAATATTTCTACAAGTAACTAAATCTTTGTCTGAATTTTTTATTTAAATGCTTGATGTTTTTCAGGAGATTTGAAAGCTTTTGAAAGGTGCCGAATGATAAGCCTGAAAGAGCAAGTGTATTGTGTTTGGAAAGCAATACAGTGAGGGCCAATGGCTTCCATGACCAAGACCATGGGACAAGCAATGGTAAGAAGCAGCTAGATGCCTGCAACCCAGCAGCGGATTTCTCTTACAGCCACCAATGCAGTGCCAAGCTGTATGGTTGATTTTAGTCACACAGACTTTGGACATGAAACAGTGTAAGGGGGGAAGGAGGAGGAGAGGAGACCTGGTGTCATGTCAAACAACTTGTACATGCAAAGCCATCAGCATTGATCGCTCACAGCCTGGGCTGCATTTTAGCAAGTGAGCTAAAGGTGAAAGTTTTTCTGTTGCCATTGGAAATCCTCAGAGCCATCCATTCACCCTATCATATGTTCACTATCAGAAACTGCTCTTCAAAGCTGAACAAAAACTACTGTGCTGCATAAAATTGACAAAGTTAATTGTATGCAGCATGTTTTCTCTACCATAAATATTCCCAAACACCATTTGTTTCTGGATTTCACTGTTCTCTTAACTACAGAACAGCTACATTATTGTTTCATCTGTAGCCCAACTGTTTTCTTTACATTTTTACCACTAAATTGAATCTACTGCCAGTAATTTAATTTACATTTAAAATGCACAATATGCCAACATGACCAGACTTCAATAAAATTTTTACTAAAACTCATAAATGCCTTGATTCTGGTGTTTATAGAAATTTTAGACTGTTCATTCCCTCAATGTTATATCGCTAGCATCCTGAAATCATTCCCATATGAAATAAGAAACATTCTTAAATTCATGCTGTTTCAGGAAATACAAAATACATTGTCACTAGCCATTGCTCTCAAAATCAAAGATTTGTCAGCTCTCCATAAAATTCTTTGGAAGGTGTGTCCAGCCTGCAGTAGCGTGGGATGTTAGTTCAACTCACCTGCTATTGATATTGATGCAGCACATCTCCTTCCCTGCATTTCAGATTACAGATGTTTCTCACCACCTTAGCTTCATTTATTTTTTCTTCCTATGTAAAGAACTACCTGGCTTCAAAATATTGCAAAGGTCTTCAGAATTCTTATGAACACTCTCAGTCATCACTGAATCTATCTAGAGGCATCTTTCCTGAGTGGCCACTTGATAGTGCCAGGAAGACATTCACTGGAGTTCTGTATTACATTTCTTAGTTGGACACTGATTGCCTAATTTGTAATTTTAGCAAAATGAAAAATTAACAGTAATTAGAGTAAAACTGGAACAAGGTTTCAGCTTGGTCTTTTTCCTTTTTGTTCTTTTTTTTTTTTTTCCCCATAGAAATGGATTATGTAGCAGACACCTCATTTTTGTACTTTCTAAACATTTTTACTTCTTTTTTGAAAACAATATTTTCAGGGGCTATTAGCTAAACAGAGGCTTTAAAAGAAAAATTGATAACAAAAAATATATTTGCTTCCTATTAAATGACTTTTTAATCTTACTTTGAAGCAAAAGTGGCGGGATGTGTGCAGGCATGCACGTGTTCATACACAGGGAGTTAAGAAGTTTTTTGAGTCAAACTCTCAATCTCTTCTTTTTTGTTTTCTTTTTTTTTTATTCGGCAATTAAACCTACCATCAATTACTTCCGAAGTTCTACTCATAGGGTTTATTTCTATCCTTCAGATAATCTTTGATTTTGAAAAATCGTATTTGTTTTATTGCCTGCTGGTACTAGAAAAGTTCCCAACCTACAGCAGTAATGGCCATCTCCTCAGTAAAACCGTAGTTTCAGTTGGCATCCACATGCGATTTGATGGTGTGGATACTCTGAGTCAATAAACAGCTGTTAAGCCAAAAATATCTGCTTATTTAAAACTAAATATATAAGGCTTTGTTTTGCAATTATAGTCAAACATAGATTCCTGCCTCCCTACCGAAGTGGCTGAGAGAGCACATCAGGCCATATTTTACTTTGCATCTTATTTTGAACACTCAAGCCCTGTATGCTGTCATTACTTTGTGGAGGGGGAAAATATCTATCTAGAGTTTCTAGAGTTTGCTGAATTTAGGGTAACAAAAAGCTGAAGACAGATAAACTAAGACACGGGCTCCTTCATGCTTAGATATTTGGATTATAGTTGCTTTAGGTAGAAAACAAAGTTGCAGCTGTTTCTTTAAAGGATGAATCACACACCCCTGGGTATGTCTTGCTATCTCACCTTTAAATGCACATAATCTACTTGCAGAAAACCTATCAGTACATTATATTGCTGTGAAATACCAGTTCAATTAAAAATGTGCATTGCTGTATTGGAGCCTAGGATAGAATTCAAAGGGATCAATTCTCCATTTGGTTGCAGCCATCTAAAAGGCATGGTTTGGCTTTGAATAAAGAAAAAAGTAAGGAGGTCTGGTTTTATGCACAACAGACCATTGCTCAAGCTGTGTTCTTCTCTCAGGAAATTTTAATAGGATTTTTGTGTACAAGAGGATTGTTGTACTCCAGGGTGCAACTATTTATGTAAATATAATCATGCTATTTATGTAAGAAATTGAAAGGTTTACAATGAGAATCAAGAACAATTTCATCCTGAAGGAGTAATCATTTAATTAAGAATGCGGAGTTAAGGTTTAGTGTTTCCTTTTTTCCTTTTCCAAGTGGTTTTGCTAGCATTCTTACTACATTAAGTTACATAAAGTAAATACGCATTTTAGCCAAGCCAAAAGTGCTGTGCCAACAGAAAGCAATACCCTGCACCTGCTCAGAAAACCTTCCTTCTCAGTTCCTGATTTTTGCAAAAGCCCTTGCTGGGCCACGGAATCTCTTGGTTGTCCTGCTTCATCAGCAAGTACTGTGGTCCTTCTGGAAACTGAAGCACTCTGCACGCTGCTGATAGAGCAACACCTGACACTTAAAATTATGTATAGAGCTACCGAGGAGACAGCAGGCTGGGGTTTTCTGACTAGAGTTTTAGATTTCAAGCGTATGTTCTTATTCATCTACTCTATGCAACAACATAGTAAACCTGGTCCATGTGGACCCTGAATGACTGTGTGAACATGACAAAAAGTATGTGGTCCATTGCTTAAAACTCTTCACTTGCTCCATTCACTTGCTAGAGTCTAAGCTGTTCTGGTGTGGTCTTTATCCTCCCTGTGGGGGATGTCAACAGTGATGTCCTAGTATCTTGAAATGGTACCCTGAAAGGCAAGGCAACGCACCTGGCTGTGAGACTGGAGGCTCTCTGATGCCTAGGGAGAATAGTCAGGCAAAAAAAAAAAAACCTAAAAAGAAGTTCCTTTCTAACCATCTGCACACTTGTCTTGGTATAAGTTTTCCAAAGTATTGGAGAAAAGTTACTTTAAAAGTTTTAAGAAGAAATGTGATAACTCCACCAAGAAACAGAACCAGACAGCTCCTGGAAATAGAGAGTAAAACTTACAGCAGGACTGTCTCGATATCCAGTTACTAAGGGGTTATTGAGAGGGAACTGTGTGAGTGGTAGTAAGTACTGAATGCATTTATACATTTATACAGTGTTGAACCAATATTTCAGGACTTCAGGTTACTTGGGATACCAGGAAATATTTTTTCCCACTCTTCTGTTTGGATAAGTTTCTGGATTGTTGTACATTTCCCTACCTTTGAAGCACTGAATATAATGATAGCTAAGGACAACATGTAGGCCAAAAGCAGTAGTGTTCATATGAACATTATATCAAAAGGCCATTTCTTCTGGGGACCAATACTGTGGAATTAATAGAAAGTGTATTTTGCACAGCGTTCCTCTGAAGTATAGTCCACTTCCCAGAAGCATCCAGAAGCTTCATTTCTCTTATAAGCACAGAGACTAAAGCTACTGGGGATGGCCTTTTCTCTAGCTGTGATTTTCATTCCTTCTGTAAATAGGTTTCAAATTTATTGCAGGATATAGAGGCTTGTTGCTTTACAGTTCACACTGAGTAGAAGCTCTGAAGATCAGAAAGCTGACTGTAGCTGGGGGCCTTGACACAATGATCCAGAAGGTGCTTTGCACATCTGTAGACTAATGACACTGGATTAACATGTTTAATAGAAAAAACCCTCTCTTTTTCAGGTGATCTGGACTCCCACTTGGGCATGAGCACTAGTAGCAGAAGCAACCACTGAAAATATCTCCAGCCATAATAAACTACTGGTTGAAAGAAAGTGTGTGACAAAAATGTACAAAAAGATTGTTTGAGAATTTTTTGCTCAGACTGGGAACTCAACAAAAACATTTCTTAAAAGAGCATATATAAAGCAGAAGTCAAAACCTCTTGGTAAATTTAGCTTAAATGACACGTTTCAGTACAGTCAGCTTGAAAATCAGACATTCAAGCACAAAGTGCGTGAGTCTCATTTATAAGCCTGAGAAATGGTGTCTCTGAAGGGACTTTGGGACCTTTGTGGATATTCAGAGGAACATCATCTCAACCACTGACCCTTAAGGGCTGGTTTGTCTCTGGAGTGGGTACTGATGTGACAACTGAATGAGAGGTTGTAAAATCCTATGCCTGGGCACTCAGACAGCTACAAAGCCATCCAAGCTACTTCTTGTCAAGTACCAGTACAGGCCACACACACATGATGACCAGCTTTGTCAGTTTTGGAGAGAAAAAAATGTACAAGATCCAGCAGATGAAAGATGAATCCTGACATTTAAATCTTCAAATGAAACCCATTCGCCTTGTGAGGGGATGTAGGCTGTGCAAGGGGACTCAGCCATGGGAATGTCACCATGCTGTGGGAAGCCCTCTGACACTGGAAACTGAAAACCAAGATTAGAAGGCTGGGTTTGGGTTTTTTCCCTAAAATTCATGCTGTAGCTCAACTATCGTTGTTTCTGGTCTTGGAATGGCAGTCAGGCAGTCACAGCTGTTTCTTTTGGCTATGGCAATCTTTGAAAACAAGCAAACACAAACAACGCCCCAGAGGCTTATTTTGCTAAAACCCAACAATTTCAATATATACATCCAATAATTAATTTGACTTCTTGGTTAGCACACCTCCTTGCCCTGCTGTCAGCCTACCCTAGGGCCAGGGCCAGACAGGCTGCCCAACATCCTGCTTCAGCCCAGCACATGTTCCTACCTCTTTAGAAGAGCTTCCAGCATAGAAACCTCAGACTGAAGCCATTCACTTGAGCCAAGGATTTTGTATGGTGAATTCTGTGACTGCTGGTTGACCTGAAGACTGAAAACTTCACCATGAGGGTCAGAACAAGATTCCGATTTATTCTCTATGACCTGAAAGCCCAGATCCTAAGGTGGTAGAAGAGTTTTTTGTGGCTGTCGGTGTTAATAACACTGACACATAACTGAGCACTACTGGCTCTATCCAGCAGAGGGAAGTAGCAAAAAGAGAGCTATATTTGTTGGTTTATCATTTTAATGATCACATAATAGAATAACTAGTTACTGCCTAAAGAAATGCATTCATAAAAGGCAGCTACAGCCAGATTCTTGACAGGCAGATTTGTTCATTTCTGCCTAGTGACTAAGACCATGTAAGAGTGGGACATTTTATTATACAGAGATGTTTCCTCTGAACCTGTCAAACACTTTAATATAACCTCAAATCCCTACAAGCAGCAAATAATCACTGCAGATGATACTAAGCCTACATTTTTACCTGCCCCTGTAAAATTGAATGAAAAGGTAACAGTAACACTATTGTGATTCACACAAAACTGAGTGTGCCAACTAATAATCTTTAATATCCACTGCTGACAGGATGGAATTAGCTGCATTTTTCCCTGTCCAACTTTCGTTTTTTCCCTGTGGTGTAAGCCAGTATCTAATCCCATCCTTATATCATTTTGGTCATATTAACTCAATTGAGGAGAAAGTGCTTAGCCTAAAGCAGGTTAGGGTGAGACCTTGAAATAACAATGTTTACACAAGCTAAGGATGTCATGTCTTTTGTTGAAGCTCTCCACTGATGCTTGCCAACAAAAGCTTTTCATGCGCGAAAGAGTCAATGCCGAATTAGAGTTAAGCCATGTAATAATTATCCTCATTAGACATAAGCAGAGCAGGGATAGGATAAATTCAGTTATAAACTCTGCTAAGACTCAGGAAGCATATTCTATATGTAATTTAATAATCTTGGAAATAAATACACAATTCTTTCTGTCTTTTCACACAAAGTCTATTCAAGCAGAAGCAATTCATCCCACAGTGAGAAGACTGATTTATTCATTATTAGTTTTTAACTTAATCTGGTGGAAGCTTTTGAATATAATATGTAGGTGAATCTAGCAGGGTTTCCCAAGAGCAAGAGACCTGGGACATGCTGACCACTCTGCCTTATGTGTATCATCCTGGTGGGGAGACGGGCATGACTGGGAACTTCTCTCCTGAGCAGGGAGTTCAGATCTGAGTGTGTATTGTTGTCCCTGTCTTCTCCTGGAGCTGGTGAGAGGGGAGATGACTGTTTGTGGAAAGGTGCCATGAGTGCTCTGAACTTTCCAGCCTCTCTGCCCCTGGCTCATGATTCCCTGTGCTCCCTGACACAGCCCTCTTGATTTTTGGAGATCATTTGGCTGCTTTTAGCAGCTGAAGAGGTTTTAGCACAAGGAGCTAACATTCAGGTCCTGGCTAGAGGCTGCCAAACTGCTCCTCAGACAATTTCTGCCCATGCTGTTGGCAATACTGACATAAGGAACTCCCCCAGACCAGTCTTTCTGCATTGCTTTCCCCAGTTCTACCACTGACTGCATGTTTATCAGGTGATATTGTAGCCAGCTCACCTTAAAAACACCATCTCAAAACAAATATTGAAGGAAGAGGATTGTGGAGGAGCAGGTTAAAGGAAAAAAATGAAAAAGAGCCTTTCTTTTATCTGGTTTACAACATCTCCTCACAACGAGGTGAACAGAAAGGGACAGGTAAGAGCGATGATTCTCTGGGCTGGTACTGCTTTCAGCATCCTCATATTAGCAAGCATTGGTAACCATGGACCTCTCACTGCACTACATACCCTATGAGAAACTCCTGATCCTGCAGTGGGAAACAGGGATGCTCTTTTCCCTAGGCTTTTTTTCCCCCAGGAGAGGAAGCCTGGCGCTGCTGCCTTGAACATGGCGTCAAACCCAAGGGCATGTTGGAGCCCCGGAGTCAGTGGGGGTTCAGTTTCTTTCCAAACAGTTCACTTGCAACATCTCTGACTTTGTTGCTTCTTCTGTAACAGGGGATAACATTACTTTCCTATCACAGAATTAACTGGCTGTGCCTGAAAGCATGAAAACATCACGTTTTCCTCTTCAACATTTAAACCTGATGCCACTCTGTGAACAGAGCTTTCCAGAAAATTAGCTTTTGGAGATTGAGAAACTATGTGAGACAGGAGGCCATTTCAGTGCTGCTCTGCACTCAAGAGACTCTAGAAGACCAAGAGGAAAGCACAGCAAATTAGCGCATCTCAAATCCATATCTTGCCTCGCCTGCTCCAGCCTTGCAAGTGCTGCACACATGGCATGTCAGTAAGAGGACCATGGCAAAGGATGCTGGGTTGTGAGTATATATGTGCATAAATATTTTTAAATAAGGGGCCAAACAAAACCAGCCCCCGTGTACCATGTTGCAAACAGCTACAGCATTCGTCTCACTCATGGCACCATGGTGAAACCCTGCTGTTTTCTATAAGCCAATCTAGTCCATTTGAGGCAGTGGCAAAAATCCTATAATTACAATCAGAATAAAATCTGCTTCTTTCTAGTGGTGTAACTCTGATGAAACTATCAAAGCTGGTGGTAGTAAACTGATGTCGCAATAATGGAACTTTAAGTCTACGGAGGTAAGGAAAGCAGAAAAGATGTGGAAAAAAAAATTGGTTAATGAATTTATTTTTCCACTAATTTTTTATTTGCTTTTGGCAAACTGCAGTTATTTGAAGAAGACTGATTTTGTAAGTATCGTCATGCCTTACAATGATCAGCATTTCTCAGAATATCATGAAAAAGGCCTGTGTTCCATGGAAAAGTAATATTCAAAACAACTAGTGTAAGAGTGTGTTTGTGTAGTCTGAACATTTTTAAGCAGTGAGGCCAGGGCACTAAATTAAATATCCCATATTTTAAGTTTTTATTGCAAAAATATTTTGTAGTTACATTCAGAGTTATCAACATTTGAAGAATGATATAAATAAGATCTAACCTCCATGTTATTAAATTAAGCTGCTGCCAGCATTATTATTGGCAGTAAAATTACTTTGATAGCTATCAGCTATAATGAAATACAGGAAAAGTCTGGACTTCTGATATCTTTCACAGTAGTATGTTCTTAAACAGTCATCAAAAACTAAGGTCTGACATGACATATCCGTTTAAAATTCTGCTCTACAGTAGCATAATGAATTCTTGAATTGCTGTAGCCTATATATATATAAGCTGAAGTTATTGTTTTATTTCCATTTGTCTGTTTCAACAGTTTAATGTTGTAAGAAAGCCACGGCTTAGTATACTGGATTATTCACAAGCCTGTGGAGTGCAAATGCCTAACACAGCAGTTCTGGAGAAATTTCTCCTGGTGCTAGCCAGGACAAGCATGCCAAAATGGAAGGGGCAGTTCTCAAGTGCATAGATCACCCTGGTCCATCCAAGCCCTGCCCAGGGACAGGGTGAATCGCTGCTTACAGCCCACAGGTGAATTAATTCTTTCAATTAGGAGCCACTCAAATGCACGGGCAAGGAAAGGCAAGAGCAGTTCAAAGTGGAGCAAAGGGCTGCACAGCCTCAAGAGGATGAATGGTGTTTGAACAGATGTCTGGGGTGACTTCTCAGTCAGTCCACAGTCAGGCTTCATGCAGAAACTGCGCACAGATCTTGGGCTGAACCTGAGGTTTGCTCCACTGTGGCTTTCATGGAAACCAAGAACTTTGTCTGAGGCTTTAAACACAGCTGGAAACCAGGGTTTTTTTCTTCTCTGACAGGAGCACCACAGATCTAGTCTTACCCTAGCCCCAGGACACCTGCCTCCCCTACTTATGAGGACATCTTCCCCTAGGACCTGTAAAGGAAGAGACCAAGGGCCAGGACATGTTGGGTGAGTGCAGCGGCTGCTGGGGATGTTCAGTTCATCCCACCCTCATCCCACAGAGGAAATCACAGGGCCTGGGTCACTTCCCAGCTCTGCAAAGCCACACCACTGGAGCAAAAAGAAAAAAAAAAGTCTTCATAAAACAAATCCTACAGGATTTCCTTGCAATAATCCTCTGCCTGGGGTAGCATACCTGCACTGCTTTAGTCACCTGCTGTTCTGAGGAACATAACTGCTGGGAGAGCAGGAGGACAGACTTACTCAGCTATTTCATTCACATATTCTGGAAAAAACAGGGCTGCCTTCAGGTACCCTGTCCAAGACTGGGTGTCCTGGGTTCAGCAGTAGCAGTCATTTTTATCCTTCGTAGGGACTGGTGCAGTGCTGTGTTTATGACTTTCGG
>WYDI02019975.1:0-29977 GCA_009867235.2 Psittacus erithacus | reverse complement strand
GAAGAGATTCAGAGCAGCCCTGTGGAGAAGGACTTGGGGGTGTTGGTCGATGAGAAAATGAACATGAGCCGGCTTCAATGTGCGCTCACAACCCAGAAAACCAAATGTACCCTGGGCTGCATCAAAAGAAGCGTGACCAGCAGGTCGAAGGAAGTGATCCTGCCTCTCTACTCTGCTCTCGTGAGACCTCACTTGGAGTATTGTGTGCAGTTCTGGTGGCCTCAGCATAGAGAGGACATGGAACTGTTGGAGCAAGTCTAGAGGGCCATGACCATGATCAGGGGACTGGAGCACTTCCCATAAGAAGATAGGCAGAGCAAGTTGGGGCTGTTCAGCCTGGAGAAGAGAAGGCTGTGTGGAGATCTCATAGCAGCCTTCCAGTATTTGAAGGGGGCTTATAAGAACGCTGGGAAGGAACTGTTCATTAGGAACTATAGTAACGGTAGGAATAAGGCATAATGGATTGAAACTTAAACAGGCGAAGTTTAGACTGGATATAAGGAAGAAGTTCTTTACTGCTAGTGTGGTGAGGCACTGGAATGGGTTGCCCAAGGAAGTTGTGAATGCTCTATCCCTGTCGGTGCTCAAGGCCGTGTTGGACAGAGGCTTGGGTGACATGGTTTAGTGGGAGGTGTCCCTGCCCATGGCACGGATGTTAGGACTTGATTGTCTCAAGGTCCTTTCCAGCCCTGACTATTCTATGATTCTATGATTCTGTGATTCTCCAGGGCTGAACAACCTCCAGCCCTTGGGAAGATGGAGCTAGGGACTGTATGATCTGAGTTAGTCTCATTTGTGGACTTAGTTCTCCCCTTGGATTTACAATTCATTTGTATGTATGACAGCACAGAAGGATGAAGCTCTGATGAAGCCTATTACATATCAGACTATGAACCACTGCTTCCTCAGATTCTACCCAATTGGCTGGCAGGTGCTTGTGTTTGCAGCTTGCTCCCTCTAGAAGCCCAGAAGTTTGGAGGGACTATGTCAACAGACCTGTAGCCAGGTGTGACTATGTAAGAGGATGCACTTAACAGATGAATTAGAAATCTTGCAGCACTCACTTATTTCCCCAGATTGCATCTTTACTTTTTTTTTTTTTTTTTAAATTTCCGGCACGGCTGACGGCATTATTCCCATCTCCAGGAAAAATCGCTGAATTTCTGCCAATTACAGTTAACCATCAGTCGATATTTTAATCACAGCAACACTATTCATTTTACTCAGAGCATCTCACTCAGCATTTGCTCAGACTATTATGATGTCTTAGCACCCTGCAGACAACTTTTAATTTACGGAAAGCTTTTCTCTGCTCTCAACCAAATTGTAATTTTTCTTTCCTCTTATCTATGTTAGTCATTATAATGCATTTTGCATTGAAAGGTTTTGGGGTTCTGTGTAGATTTTTTTTCTTAATTTAACTGAACACACAATCATGCTATCGCTTGTAAGGATCTTGAATCAAAACTTCCACCAAACTGCAGTGCAGCAATTATGCAAATAAGTGGACCGAAAGACTTTAGCATTACAAAATTAGCATACTGTATTTAAGAATAAATAAATAAAAAGTTATAATGGATTTTAAATATTTAGGATAAGTTGTTTATCACAGAAAATCAGAACAGCACCAATTTTATGTGTTATTTCCTCTAATTTTCTTTTGGTATACAGTGCGCTGTTATGACTGAGAGATTTGAGACATGACCCTCAGCTGGTTTAAATTAAAGGAACCCTACTGATTTTGATGAAGTTCTGTGGATTTGCATTAGCCATAAGACTGCACCTCTTCTACAACATGCTGTGAGAAAGCCTGACTGTGGACTGGACTTCATGGAATAGGCTGTGCTTATTCTTTTACTGAAATCCTTTTTTTCTCTTCCATTTTGTCAGGCTGCATTTGAGGATAAATTAGCATTCCACATATTTTTTACACTCTGGAAACGCAGAGATCTCTGCTCAGATGCTCCATTAAGTCCTAGCCCTTCTCTGAGCAGACATTCTTTAAGATGCCTCTTGATTCTTTCTCAGGCCTACTCTCTTACACTAGAAAAAGACTCACCAAGCAAATCTCCTTACTTGCAATGACAGCAAAGGCTTCAGTTGGTGCTCAAAGTAATAATGTCTGAGATTTAAATAATTTTGATTTGCAATTATTAGCCCCCAACCTTTGTCCCTTGGATCAGGCTTTCTTAGTGCCACTCCAACAGCTGCTCAGCTGCACTAGAAGCAAAAATTCAGCATGTCCCCATAAGGCATTCTCAGGTGGCCTCATCCTGGAGGTCACCGTATGCTGCCTGCTTGCCATTCCAGTCACTGCAGGTGAGAAAAAGCAGATGAACTTATCCGCTGCTGTGTGTCATGGCTGTGATGTGGGCTAGATGGGTGAACACAATCATTCAGGATTGATGGAACTAATGCATACTCTTCTTACCAACTTCAAATGTAAGTTACTAGCTAGAGGACAATCTAGAAGACAATAACAGTGTCACGGTGCATGTACTGCTTATTTCTTGGTAATTTTCAATTGTCCACTTTAAATTAAAGGGTCAGAGGGAAAATGAGTGGTGCATTCAGAGCTAAAACTTACATCAAAACCACATGTCTTCCAGACTTTGCTACAATTAAGAGAGTCTAGACTATTTCTTCTTCAGAGAATCAACTATGACTTTTTCCCTCCCTACATTTGGCAATCTCTTTTGCATCCTAGCAGAAGCTCATAGGAACTCTTGCGGATTTTTTTTTCCCTAAAGTCTTGGATTGGCTATTCTGCCCCCCTGCAACTGAGTTTTCTGTTTTCCCCTGAGCTCCACTAACGCCTAAACAGACTATGAGGTCAGAGCTGGCTTGGAAAGCAATGATTTTTAATTAATCTTAAAAAGTAGCCTCAAGATGCAATGCAGAAAACAACAGGATGGGACTCAGGAGCCTAACTTGATGGAAACATAGAGATCTTCCTTTGTGCCTTGTACTTGTGTATGCAGTAGAAAGCACAATACTTGCTGTAGTAAGTGTGGCAGGTTGGCCCAAGTTGGAAGCATGGGAAGCTTCAAACAAAACTTTGTGTTATGCCTTTCTTAGGCAATTTTCTGGAAAATGTTGGTGATAAACAGTCTTCTCACTCTGGCTCTTGCTTTGGATATTTCAACTCGTTGGCTCTGAATCTTGTTTCTAGTAAATTAGCTGATTTTATAGTGTCAATTCAGGCTAATCTTTATTAACAACCCTGGTCACTTTTCTTTAGACTCCAGATAATTTAATTTTGAGCAGGACTCAGGTGAGAGCTCACCTTAGATCCCTAAGGATGGTGATAGTGTTCATGAGGGAGCCTCAGGAGAAAATTACAGAAAGAGGCGTTGAAGTTTGCAGATATTAGGAAGGTTGTTCCCAGTGTAATTCTCCATCTCTGTGTATCCCAATAATCATGGAGCTAACTGATGGCAAATAGCTCTGTGCTGAGCACTGGTCTAACTGATCCATACCTCTATTACAGCTAGCTTGTTACATGCCTGTGGTCTGTGCAGTCATGGAGTCTGACAACACATTATGAAACAAAGCTTTAATGAGGCAATAGCAAAGATGAGCAAAAACGTGCCCATACAGCAACTCATCCAATCACTGACAGCAAACACAGGATCATAAGTGATGCTATGGCTCTGGGAGACTGTCAGGGATACCTAGCATCCAGATCATCTGGCAGCAGCAGCCAAGCATTCAAATATCTTTTGAATGCAGGTAAGGACTGTGCCATCCTTTGGCTCCCCTGATGGTAACGTGATTAGAAAGAATCATACATTACAGGGAAGGTGGGAAGCATCATGCCTATGAAGCCAATGTTGGTTATGGGACAGGGTGTCTACACCTATTAATTTTGAAAGAATCATGAGGGTGGGATCTTAAAGTATTAATATTTTAATTTTATTTTTTATCTCTACAGTGTTTAAAAATTGCAGATTTTAACATTCCAGAGATGTGCAAGACTATATTTAATTTTTCACTCTTCCATGACTGTACAATTCACTTGGGAGTGGGACAGAAGCATGTTTTACAGAGAAATCCACAGAACTGGACTTTGGTCCCAGACAGACTTCTGTTTGAAATTGCTGGCTGTTTCTTGAGTGAAAAGTCTTCTATTACCTCCTGGGAACTTAATATAAGCTACTTAACTAAGAAAGCTTTCGGGTTTTGTTTATATTCCTGAAAAATGCAATAAAAATAGACGTAAGGTGACATCAGACTCCTGGATAGGAACAAGTACCATCTCTTAAAACAAGGAAATTATCTTGGTAACGTTCAAAAGATTTTAGCTATATATATACTTACTGCACCTTTGTCTGTGTGTTTAGCAGCCTGGGTTTGCAGTAGAGCTAAAGTTTTGGGTGCAGGCGCCTGATAATGACAATCTCAGACACAAAAAATCTTTCAGCTTCATCGTACATCTCAGCCATAAGTGATCATCTTTTTTTTTTTGAGGCTTTATCAGAGTGGTTTGGTCGTCTTTGAGCTATGGAAGTAGGAAAAAAAAATTTACCACAGGTCACATTTTAAAATACTAACCTTGTGTAATCCTTAAGTGACAGACATTAGAAACTTGGCTTGTGAGAAACTTAATTTATGAAAACTGATGTAATCTGCCACAGACTTGGGGTCTCTGGAATGTAAGAAATCATATGTGCACTCTAGAATGTGCTGGATGTCAGAGGAAAAGTTGGACACACTGCAAAACATGTTTCTGGTTGTTCTACAGCAGCTTTGGAGCATGAAATAACTGTTCTGCATTAGAAAGAGGTTTGTTGGTTTTTTTTTTTCAGAAGCATATTTGTCCTATTTTCCACTGCCTGAAGAAGACGTGTTCTAGGAATTATACCTGTAACATTAAGATTACTCCTTTTATACTTATTAAATTTCAGAAGGATTAATAGAAGACCCAATACTTTTATTCAATGATATAAATAAGCTTTTCTTTAAGATTCCCCTCCCCACCCCCCCATTAGGTATAGCCTTCAATACATCATTATGATCCTATTATTAATGACTGCATTTGCAAAATCTCTTCAGTTTAGTACCTACACTGATGATGATGAAAGTATTGAATGTTGGGTGAAAGGGAAAAATCAGTTGTTCATTAGGTGAATTCTTCACCAACAAAATGTGTATAGCAGACTGGCAAAACCAAACCTTATTCTTTGGAAAGGGCATCAGATTAGACCTCATGTGAAATGTATTGGTGTGATTGCACATTAGAAAATACACAGTCACAGAAACTACAGACCAAAGGTTGTGGATGCTTCCAGGGCTAATACCAGAGCTCTTTGAAACTAAGATGAATCACCTTAGCTGGGAAAGGACAGAGTAAATTGCCAGATAGTCATAATAATGTAGCTATTATGGAAATAAAATCACCTGTGGTAGAAGAAATTGTCATGTTTGCTTATTCACAGGAAAGTAGAGGACATAAAGGAAAGAAAAACAGCAAAAGGTCTCAATGTCCTTGTACAAAGCAGACAGAAACAACAGCTCAATTACTTACTTCCATACCCAAAAGCTTGTGCTAAGACAGCATGATGTAGCCCCTCAAGTGCATATTAATAGAGCTCCTCACTTTCTAAATAGGACACTGAAAGAGAGGATGACAGTCAAGCCGACATTTTAATATTTTCAGTAGCATGCCTTAATGTGTAAATTCTTCAGCACTTTACATTGCCTCACTGTCCCCTAAACTCTGCTACAAATTTATTCTGAAGGAGAGGCTCTCAAAAGCAGCATCTTCTTAATTTCTTTTAATTTCTGTTTATAACACCATCAAAAAGACCTACAGAAGTCAAACCAAACTAACCATAAAAACTCATCACTATGCTAAAAAGTCAGAGGTATGATTACACTGACAGTCTGATCCGTTTGACATTTAGATACATTTATGGTCTTAATATCCACAAGGCCATAACACACTTCCAGTAAAGCAGTGATGACATGAAGTCTTTGGAAGAATGCTACGTCTTACATACTTGCAAAAGCAGAGCCCTAGGGGCTGATGGATGGTACAGATGTACAAATTGATGGACACCTGCTGTCCTTGAGGTCTGTAATTTTGCTTTGGAGGTAGTGGTTCACAGCCCAGTGAAACTAAAAGTGCTCTGTAACTTCCTTTTAAGAAGCCAGAGACATTGGACCAGCAAATGGACATGCCCATCTGCTTGCAACACAATGACCAGTTTTCCCTGTTTTCAGGTAAAACACTCAAAAAACAATAGATATTTCAGTAGCTGAAGCAGCGGAAATACTTTTTATTTGTTTGTTTAAAGTATCCTAATTTAAAAGCAGGTTAAATAGTATGTATCCAGCCAGGTAGAGCAGTTTTTATACATGAGAAACAGGTAACTACCTGGTGGAGAAAGCTGAGAAAGTGGTGTGTGCCACAAAACTGTAAGCACTGAAACTCAAGCTATGTACATTCGCAGCATTAAAGACCAAGGTACTATCATAAACTGATAAAAATGGAAAGTGCCACTTATGGCTATTCTGTGTAATGAAATAGGATATTTCTAGGCAATGAGTGGAGGAACCAATAAGGAGTCAATCTCATAAAATCTGTTCAGGTAAATAAAGATGATCTTACATTGATTCAATCATAACACTGAGAAAAACAGCCTTTCTAGACTCTCCCCTGCTCCCCCCCCGCCCAGTTTTTAGTTTTTCTTTTTTTGTTTTTGCTGTCTGGCAGAAGCATGGGAAAATAAGATGCTATTGTCTCCATATCCAATCCTTTCTAAAATCTGCCTGGAATTTATTCCAAATGACTACAGTGTCCAGGAACCTGGCTGATTCACACAGTCAAGGTTTAGCAAGCTTTTGAGCTGAAATTTCCGTCCGCCTCTTTTTATGAGTGAGATGCATATATGCAAATACTGTTCCCACATTCAATTTGTAGCATTCAGTGTTTTCATTAGTTAAACTTAATTTCAAAATCTGGTATTTTCCACTAACATTTAATCACTGTATACAAACATTAATTCAAGGCAGCAACTAAATCTCACCGTCACAATTATACTCAAGCCTTGTACGCTGTATGTACTTACATTTGACATTCAATTGAATTTCTTGCTGACTGGAGATAAGTGAACCTTTTCTTATAGTCAGTGGTGTCATAAAATCCCGAAGAGAATGTTGTGGAGTTCTGGTCTGTGTTCCCTGTGCTAATTATGCATTCCTAGCACAACATGCACAGGCTTCAAAGGCATATGTGGTGAATATGTAATAACAATTTTATTGAATTTACTAATGCTTGCAGCAACCAGCTTTTACTAATGTAAGAGAGCGAGTGGGAGTTCTGCGTGCTATGCTCTCATTATTTAATAAGCAGGTTGTACAGTACACAGACTCTGAATATTAATGAATTTCTAAATATAAAAATCTAATTCCTTTGAAGCACAACATAAAGACACAATAGTGCCGCGAATAAAAATTGCATAAAGGGGTCACCATGACAGAAATTGAGACTGGCATTGGCGAAGGGTGATTTGTGCTCAATGATGGGAGTATGACAAAGTACCAGCAGGCAAAAGAAAGCTGGAGTTTGGTTTTGGACAAAAGAGTACTTTAGGAAGGAGTGTTTCAGATGGAGGAAGAACAGTGATGGGAGCCATGGCAATGACATTGATTAACATTGCAGATGAAACTTAGATAATACTGAGAAGTGGTGCATAGGTGGTTTTTTCTAAATCATATGGCGAAGGAGAGTGACTTACAGTCATTGCAAATTGCCTTGCCACATGTTACAGCATCCTGAGAAGGGCTGAAACATTCTTTTCTGTAAGCATCAAAAAAAAAAAAAAAGAGAAGTAGACTACTGATCATTTAAAAAGGAGGCTGATTTCCTGATTCTGAGCCACTGAATTTCAAGCATTTTGCTGAAGCCAGAGAAGTGTGAAAATTATATCAAGGCAAGCTAGTCCTGTATTAAGGAAATATGGATAAGCTTGAGTGGTTTCAGTAGGTTGTTTCTAGAAGAGGAATTTCACATGTCCTATCATGAGGAAAGCCAGCCACACATTTAAGGGACAAGACAATTCTGTTAAGAGCTTAGAAGGACTGTAGAGATAAAGGCTGTTAGTGCCTTCATTTGATCCAAAGTATGTTTATACCTAAAAATGTACAAACAACAGTAGTATTGCTGCATAATTTTTCTGTAGTTTCATTTAGGGAGGACATAGCAACAATGAAACCTATCAAATACAGGAAAAGTTGTGAAATATATAACAAAGCTCCAACAAAGTTCCTCCTGCATAGCTATGTTTCTGTTCTGGATAAGAAAGGCTTGGCTGAGATGTCCCCACAAGGATGCAAGCTGTCAGTAAAAGTGATAGTTAAGAAATCCAATACACTGATGTACCAGAAAACTTGCAGTATTGCAGTAGCACACAGTACTGTTTCTTGGTATTAAGAATGTATTCATTTTTATATGCTGATCTTTTAGAAAATACTTTTTCTTTTCTGGAAGAAAAGTGTGCTTTATCTCAAGCAGAAGAGCAAGGTGAATATTTGCAGGCTATAACGGCTTGAACTGTGTTAGCTGTGTGCTGGATGCAGGGCTGTGATGTCTCTTTTGCTTCTGCTCATTCTAAAGGAGAAGTCAAATAATCCTTTCATTTACCTGGCATAAAACCCTACCAGCTTCAATGAGATTTGCGATGCACACAGATCAAAGATGGATGCCGTTACTTGGCAACTTCCAGCAACAGAATATATTCTTTACAATCCCTGATAAGTCAAGCCCGTGTTCTGGAACACATACTCTTTGCTTTGGCTGTTCTCAGACCACCTGGCCTTTGTGTTCCAACTTGCTCTGGTCCTCCATGCTATAAAATGATTTATTTCACAGGCCTGTGCAGTACTTTTTTGAGAACAACATCTTTGTCTTTTACCTCCATGGAAATTCAGAGCCACAACTCCTTTATTTTGGCTCAAAGGTATCACTTCTCAGAAGACCACCCCTACAAGGGATTATTGAGCCATTAATTCTCAGTAATTAAAGATCATTAGCCTTAAATGGCTGGCATGAGAAGTACACAGGTCCCAGATGCAAAATTTGAACTCTTATTTGCCTTCATAGACCTCCTGGAGCTCCCTTTACATCACCAGCTTGAGGGTATCAGTGAGGCCCTGGAAAAAGGCTATGCAGATGTCATGCTGGAAGTCACCCACTGGAGCTCTGGGCACCAACCCTCCAGTGGCTTTGTGATGAGCATTTTATTGTCTCTGAAGTCATGTTCCACACACACCGAGAACTTGATGAGCTGCACAGGGCCCCTATAGGGGATACTCTGGTTTCCTACTGGCCACCATATCATTCTGCTGCAAGCAAATACTGTGGTGTCTGGCTGCCTGAACCAGACAGAGTGTGGAAAACACAGATGGCAGCTTTGGGAAGGGCACTAAGAGCTGTCAAGAGCAGCCCCAAAAGCAGGACCCAGCACCAGCCAAAGTCTTGCTTGACTTGTGCATGTGCTCAGCAAGAGTACAGGCACAAACCAGGCTGGGCCAGACTCTGCCATTGCCTGGGGATAAGTATTAAGCGTGGAACAGTCATAGTCCATTATTTGGGTCCATTGCAATGGGCCATACCAGTGATGCTCACCCTGACAGTCATGCTGAACCAGCACTCATGCCTCTGCACACTCCTCTGGGGCCTCCTACAATGCCCTTTTCCCCTTTTTGTCTTCTGCTCCATATTGATGTTCTACACTAGTCACCAAGGACTTGGCTGTGTTGTCCCAGAGCCCCATTAGGTCACTTAGGCATCTTCTTCCTCTCAGTAAGGGACTTTGCTGTTAGAAGTCAGTAAAGGATTTTGCTGTAGCTGCTAAATATGGTTTTCCCAAGGCCTGAGTCTGTGTTGGATGTTTCTGTCTCCTGTTTGTGCCCTCCTTGCAGCCCTCTCCGTAGGTTGGTTTCCATAGATGAAACCAGGCATGGAAGAGAAAGCAGAGCAGAAGGTACTGACATACTTGGGCAAAAAGGTCCTATCTGCTGGATTACTATCTGCTGGATGACAACACATCTGCCTCCAAAGCAAAGCAAAGTTGTTTCCCTCTATAAGGGCAGATGTGCCTCTTCTTTGGCAATGATGACCAGCAAAGGAAGGGGTGGACAGGGGGAAAAAGGCTGGCAACATGGTGAGGACCAGTTAAAGGTCCATGGATCAGCAGCTTTCCATCAACAAGATTCCATCTCCCACACTTGCCTGAGTACAAGGCAGTGGAAAAATTCTTACACTTGATGGTCCTTGGACTGGATGAGGACACTACATGCTGAACTTAGCAGCTGAACACTGGTAAGAAAGTGTGGGGAAAAAGCAGGATGGGAGATGACAGTGACACAGCAAGTGCTGTCCTAACAGGGGTAACATGAGATTTATATAAGCAGGAAAAGCATTAGACTATTAAAGACGATTAAAGAAAAACTTTTTTTTCTGTATAATCAATTGTCATGGGTTCAATACACTCACTGGAATGCTATACATATTTCCAGAACTGTAACAGAGGACTGGAATGACAGCCTCAAACTTTTGCCTTAAAAAACACAAGCAAAACAGCAATGGATTTCTATCTTTATTTTTTCTTTCTTTTTTTCTTTAAGGAAAGTATTTTATTTTTGTGCCTCAACAGATGAAATTCATAACTTTGTTTCAAATAAGACAATTAAAACATAGAAATCAATTACAACAATGTGCTTTTGAGCTTTTATTTCTTCACTTTAGTAACTGACAATGAAGAAGGACACAGACAATAGGGCTGTAGGAAAACAGTGTTACAATTAAAATTGAGTTCTATGAAAAACAATTACAATAGCTGTTGAAAACCCAGGAAGGGTTCGTCTTTTGAAACAAACTGCATTTTAAGAAAGTATTTGTAATGAAATGAGGTGGTTTGTAGCTTTCTTTTTTTGAAAAAGGGGAGAAGAGAATCCTTGTGTTATAAATCTGAAGGGGGCATTTTGTCACACTGGGAAAATAATTTTCCCATCAACTTTTCATTCTTACAGCATAAAGCCCACCACAGCAAAATACTTGTGGTTGCCTTTTTTTTTTTTTTTTTTGTTTGGTTTCGTTCTTTTTTTTTTTTTTTTTTCCTGTTAATGCATACCCTCTTCCTTTTTGCAGCGCTTTGTGTTTCTGCTTAAGTACCTTAAGCCTGAAAGAACAAACTGATCTCTCACATGCCTTTTTATGTGCAATTCTCTAAGATGGCATGTGTATTCAGCAAGTATTCCTTTCCTTTCTCACTGGTTTGAACACACACACCTTCCAGTGTCTTGAGCTGATATCAGTCTTGATTGGCAAAATGGACATGTGTTTGCTAATCTTCTTTCCAAAGGTCAGTTGTTATTTTCAGTTGTGTCAGACAGGCCCATACCTCAGAAATAGTTCCCAGTAACTGCTGGATGTAAGACAGTAACTGCCAATTAAGCATCAAATGTACTTCACTGAAATACACGGCAAATTCTTCTGACCTCAGTGCTAAAGTAGAAGCAGAGAATGGGAAATTTCCAAGTGTTTGGCTCATGTATAAGCAAACCAGTCTTGATTAAAAGATGAAGTTGGCCACAATTCAGCATTCTGGCAAATAGAGTAAAAGAGTGTCAGGCCAAATCCCCTATGATAAACATTGGCAGCAGAAATTTGAAAAGTGGATACTTTATCTATTAAAGAGTTGGAGAATCTGTGGGAATGCTGGCTTGCTTTCAATAGACATGGATTAGAGAGCAGAGAAACTATGTGACCTGTTTTTGGTAGTCCTGTAGAAGGACCAAATGGAAATGTTTTTGTAGTAGTAGCAGTAGTCTGAGTGCTTGGTATGACACTTGACAACCTGACAATTGATGTGTGACTTGCATTCATTTTGGCATCTCACATCTATAATAAAAGGCAAAGAGAGAAATCTTCATAGATCCTTTAGGAGATGAATCATGTTTTTCAAGCATTGCAAGCCACTAATTAAATGAGACATTAAGAGGTTCTTTCATGCAATATACCACTGAACTGCAAAAGCTGACAGTCTAGTTAGTAGGCATCTCATGAGAATTTTCTTTCATACACTGTCACTGTTCTGCAAGAGCATCTATTCTTCAGCCATTGGAACTGCTGACTACACGACAGTCCACTGCTGTCACCACATTGCCTTCATCTTCTGGAGTACTTTGGGCAGCAGGGATTGCATTTCTTAAAAAAAGGTTCTATTTGATAGCAATATATTTTGCCACGTGCCAACCTACATGTGAAATTGCCATTCCCTCGCACAGGTATGGGTGAACCATAACTCATTGACTTTATAATCCTTAGGGAAATGGCAGAGCCCTCATTTTGAAACGTAAATACTGCTACTATATTCTCCAGAGACTTAAGAGTCCCAGGGTTTTGATGGCAGCTCAGAAATCCTGAGTTACAGCCTTCTGCCTGCATGACTAGCTGACAGCTATGCCTTCCTCAAGTAAGGCAATGCTGACCTGATATCCTTTAGCGAAATGTGTCAGCCTGCCAAACTCATAAAAGGCAATATGAGATTCCATAAGGTCCATTAAAAAGCAAGCTTTTGTACAAGTCGGAGGGCTGTATTGTCTCTAACCCATTTGCATGTGAAAGAAAAGTATTATCTGTAGTGCATTAGAATTGATGTACTACACAGATGCACCAAAGGTTTTAGCTTTTTAAGACAAGATGTTGTTTGGTTTCAGTGACAGTAATACTTTATGTAATGGATGTAATCTATTAGTCTTTGCAAATACAACAAAGAGCTCTCATAGTAAAAGTAATAGATTAATTCTTTTATCATTGTCTTCCTATAATAAAATAAGTGTGCTCTCCATCACTTGTGCTTTTGAGTTATATAAACAGGAAAGTTATTGGAAAATAGCTCAGAAAAATATAACTTCCATTTAAGGACTGATGAGGTAAATAATATCTTCCAGCTGGTGATTACAGCTTTAACTAGCTGAATGTATTCCCTAGCTATTAATTAATAAACCAGCTCCTGCAAACCCAAATAATTTCAAAGTTACTTAGACAAGGTGCTAAGTACCAGTATCATGTAATTTTTAATGCAAGCTTTAATTTCTTTTCTTTGCTACTATGCAATCCTCTATTTTGCTAACTTCTTATTGTGTTACATTTCCCACTAAGTTGAAACTTATCTTTCCAAGAACAGAGGCAAAACAAGAGCCTTTCATGGGGAATCTCTTATGTCTAGAAAAGAAGGAATTTAGACTAATTCTCCCAGACCGCTAACGAGTCTGTAGTAAACAAGGTACAGTCCTGTTCAATAACTGTGTTTCTTAAACCAGTAGCTGCAGATTTATTCACACTTTCCCAGCATGATTTACCAGCCTCTGCCCTAGTCCAGATTGTGCAGGAGACTAATAAAATCCTTTTTTATAGCATGTCATCTACCGCTGTATGTGCAAAGGTTTTATGGTGCAGAAAATTCACTGTGAGCATTCCCCCATGCGAGAATAACTCACTCTCTGTGAACTGAGTTTATTTATTGGTAAATAGTCCTATTTCCCATTTCCCACTACTTTTTTTCAAATACAAAACATTAAACCCAGGCATTTCTTAAAATAAACTTTGGATGCCAAGATCTGTTTATTTAAAGGTTACCATCTTATCCAATATAGGGCTACTAACTGTGAGACAAATCTAGAGTGGATCTGTGAAAGTACAAATATTCTCAAAAATTTGTGAATGTGCTTTAGAAAATTCAAGATTATTTTAATGAATTTGGCAGTGATTGCTTGATGTGATGGTGTTTTTCTCTACCCAGTTATCATGGAGAAGATTAGTAGTTTCTTCTATATCAGATCCTGTGATTTAGGAACAGGTCCCACCTCTTGAGATAGTGACAGGTAGTCCAAAAGAGAAAACTGAATTGCATAAAAGAAATAAAAAACTTAAGGTAGAGTAATCTTTAGAGAAAACAAACAGTGCAAACTCAATGTTCCCAATGCAGTGGTAGGAGCAATGGCTCTTTTTTCATGTCATACTGAAGGCAGTACTGTGGAAAACACCCATCAAATTACAAAATTAAAAGGAAAATAAAAGAACATGAAAATAAAATGGATTCTTAACATAATATATAGTTGAGTTTAACCTATGGATTCATTGCATTTGACATTCTACTGCAGAAGAGGGTACAGTGATGCATGTTAGCCAAAACCTTTTGGAGGTGCCAAATGCAAATGCAGACGGGATAAAAAAGAGACACACAGAAGCATGCACAGAAGAGCTCAGATTTAGTCCCTGTCTGCCCCTGCTCCCAGCAATCCAGCGGGGAATCCAAAGCTTCTTCCTTTCCTGAGGTAGCAATAACAACTTTGTTTTCCCCTTCTAGTGAATAGGACCCTGATTTAGAGGATAATGGGCTCACAGCTGATAAACCTTATTTCAGATGATCCCAGAATGTACAAGTAAAATCCTCTGTTAGTGGAAGTACCTAGCTGTGGGAGAATGGGAGTAGCAATAGTTTAGTTTATGGCCTATGTCATTCTTCAGAACTAATCTCTGCCATAGATTTGGTGGGTTGTGGCAAGCCTCAGGGGTTTGGAATAGCTTTCGAGCTCAACAGAATCTAATTTCTAGCACTTAATTTTTCTGGCGCAGTTACAATGGAGTTTGAATACTGGTGATTTCCTTAGGAACCATGTTTCAGATGCAGAGTCTCAGTACCGGTTGCTTTCCAAGTGACACACAGCTGGTGAAATCTACCTTTATCCTGTGTTCTCCATGGTGCTAGCAAGTGGCAAGTTTTTTTCTTCCAGCATCAACTTAATTGTTATCCCCATCAGTTATCTGTATACATTGTGCAAATGAAAGAGAGAGACCAGGCTGATTTTGCATGGAGAATAAATCCCAAACCACACCTGAATGGGACACAAGTTTTACTCTGTGTCTGATGGCTCCATGCAATGAAAAGGGGTGAAAGCGAGTAGATCAAAAATACCTGCTGGAATCTTCTCTTTCTGACTATACTGGTTTATAATCTCAGTTCAAGAGTTGTGGGTCTGAGCAGATTACCTGCTTTGAAGACTTAGCACTAAAGACCTTGGGTCTGGTGCTGAGAAAACTGTCTACCCATTGGAAGAAAAGCAGTCAGCTACAATAGGAGAAACAATGTACATTTTCTTCACTTTTAGCAGTAAATTTTGCCACTCCATGGAATTATTTATTCATGTTTCATTTTGGATAAGTATGATACACATCATGACATAAGCCCTAAAGTAACTTTTAAAATGACATTCAGGACAACTGTCTCGACAAACAAAGCTTTTTTTTTTTTTTTTTTTTTTTTTTTCCTCTTTTTTCTTCCCCCGCCCCCCATTATATTAGCATATTTTGCTCAAACATGAAGCAAACTTATGGACAAACCCAACTTGTCATGTGCTTCATGGATCATAACAGCAAGACTGTTTCATTTCCCATCCATACTTATGATCATATATATTAAAATAAATTACAACACAGTTTTTTCTGGTTAACCTTGTCACCTTTTAAAAACAATATACACTTAATACTTGAACTAAGAAAAGAACAAAACAAATATAATTATTTTTTTTTCCACACACAAACATATACATATGAACTACATGTGCTTGCAAATAGATTTCAGTAAGTGTGATGATATTTTAATATATATGCACTATGGCATTCCATCCCTAAACAATGAGAGACTTGCTATCATATGTACTTGCCCAGAAGCCAACTTCCTACTGTATGGCTGTAAGCTCACCAGATTAGGGCTGTCATTTACTTTCTTCTTACACAGTGCCCACTGTAATGAAGCCAAAGTGTCATTTAATTTTATGCATCAAAATGGAGTGAATTCTTTAAGAAACAATAGTATTTTTTTTCAGAAAGATTGATACTATTAACATGTGTACAAGTTGACAACCATCTTCACAGCTGCCTGAAATTTCAAGCCACTGTTCTTGGCTTACGTGTGAGGAGATAATGTTGTTGCCTTGCAAATGCCACACATGGAAATAGGCAGACTTCTTTGAGATTACACATTTTCTTTTGCCCTTTTTTTTTTTTTTTTTTTTTTGCTTCTTCCCAGAATCTACATTTTCACATTCTCCAGCTCAGTAAGCAGTGGTAAATATTAGAGCAATCTAGAATAGAAAGTATGACACATGGTGAGAAGTAATTAAAATGTAAATTCTGCTTGTTTTTCCATTATAGACTTACTTAGTAGAAAGCAAAAAACCTAGATTCCTCTATCAAATTTCTAGTGTAACCAAGGAGTAAGAGAATGGTGTCAAGAGGATTTCTCCTGATTTATATTGCCTGACTGAAGTAGAAAAACTGTTCTCAGTCTTTCACTTCAAGACTTCTGTTTCATGATAATTTTGGTTTCATTTTGTACTCTTTTGTACCCTTCTATGATTTATTTGAATATGATAAAGTATTCTTAAGTTGAAATAACGTGGAACATTTTCTTGACTATTCCGGCTCTTTCCTTATTCCACTGAGGCTATAAATACATATTTTTGTTTCCAACTGACCTTGTATCCAACCATCTGCTTCTAGTTAAAAAAAAAAGCAACCAAAAAAGACTAAGACTCATTCAACCTGCAGATTGCTTTTGGCATGTAGCTATCTCAGGAGCAGCAACCTCACAGAAGTTGGTTTATTTCATTTGCAGGAGGAGGTTTACCCAAGCTTCGTCTTATTTTTTATTTCTATTTTTGGCTTGAAGAGGATTTAAGATCCTGCTTTGAGGTCTAGATTCCAAAAGCCATGTGAATATGCAGTGAAACTAAACCGAATTCAGAAATCTTCATTTAGCATCACAGTCATTTGAAACTGAGATGGGAAGAGGGCAGAGCTAGCAGACAGAAAAAGGGAGCATGTATCACTGAACTAACTGGCTGTGATTCTTTTAAGCTGCCAAGGGAAATTGAGTTTGTAATTCTTATTACAGGGGATAGAAATAGGGCATGCAAATTGCTTAGCTAACTTGAAAAATCTCATTGTTTCAGGGATTCTCCAGCAATCAGGCACTTTACCTTTTCCAAATGTGTTCCTTTAACTCCTTCAGGCACAATTAACTTTTAAATTACTGGATGAAAGTTTTCTTACTTCATTTTAGCACAACGACAGTCACCTAGGATACTGAAATGGGGTTAGAAAGCATGTGTTCCACATGTTGTCTTATGGCAAAACTACAAATGAGCTGCAGCAGTCTGCCATTTCTAAGACACTGCTGACACACTGTTTATCAGAGTTACAGTTCATGGAGGAGGGACAGCCTATGTGCTTCTCTCCCTGCTACTCCATGTCAAGCCACACTGGGAGCTGAAAGGACAGGAACAGACAGCAGTCATCATGCTAGCCCCAGGTAGTACTAAAATCATTCAGGGGAAATAGATAATTAGCAAACTGGCCAGAATAGGTGTCCTCTTCCTCACTTCCTCCTGGATGTTTCAGTGCTGGGGATGGAGGTGAACCTGTAGCTTCTAGCACAAATGTTGCCCCCTTTGATGAAAAATGTATAAAGATTTTCCATTTTATTACTGGCTAAGGACCCTTTTTTCACAGAATGCAGTAGCAGATGAGGCAAAATAACCATACGACAGCAGTTTCTTGGCTGTCTTTGCTAGAAGCTGCTGTTGTCCTTGGGCATCCAGAAGCTGCTTTCACTAGTGGATTTGAACAATGCTTTGCCTTTCCATGGGTTAAATGTGTGCTTCAGGCATTCACACATCCTGAAAGTTTTTTGGGAAAAGTCCAGTAGCTAGGACAGATATCTAGGCAGGGTGTAGGAAAGTCTATTTCAACATAACTTTGATGTGATTCAGTCGCAACATGGCATACATTCCAAAGTTTCTCCACACTAATTTTTTTGATCCTATTGAAAGGTTTAAAAAAGACTTTAGATTAAACATTCACACTGAGTTCTTACTGTGTCTCTTATGGTTCAACTACAATTTGTGGTGTTGAGGATGTAATGTGGTTTTCTTTCTTAATTTTCTTTTTGGTAGTATAATTGTTACCATCATAGGTGGTGCAATACCATGATGCAAGAAATAAGGGAAAAAAGATAGCTACTGTTCACGTAATAAAGGAAACCTTGAATGAGTGAAAATCACATCAATTTAATTAAAAAAAATTGTTTAAAGAAATATCTAGTGGCATCAGCTTGTATCAACAATTCTCTAGGGGGCTCAAAGTCTCCTGCCTGATCTCAATTGTACCTGGTGCTGTTGACCCTGTTGGCACCAAGAGCGTGTAGGGGGTGCATGAATGGTGAAGAAAGGGGAAATAGAGGGTAAATGCAGTCTCCGAGTCTGAATCCAACTGAGTTGATGTTGTGGATGAAGCATTTCTGAAAAGAATGCTGCCAATTAATAATAAAGGAAGAAGGGAGGGGAGGGAGGAAGAGAACCAGCTCAAAACCTAAAAACAAGGCTGAGGTGGTGTCCTGCTTAGTCTTAATCCATCTTATACTATTGCAAACTCTTTTCTTAATACATTGCTGTAGGGTCCTCTTTAGCTCACTCATGGATAATCTGAGCGCTTGTACATCCATTCATTATGAAAGAGGAGTACCAGCCTGTGGAAGTGACCATCAAAATGTATTTGTGGGAGGCCCAGCACTGCTTTTACAGAAATTATTGACTAGCATACTGTGGTACCTGCTTTCTCAAGTCACTCTGGTGGTTTTGACGTTTTCAGTTTTTTCATTCTCTGCAGAACTGTTGCTGCTCCTTAGAGTCTCATTGCACAGACTCCCCAAAGAGTTCAGGCTTGGTCTTGGGCCAGCATGGGGGTCAGAAAATATGCAAGTCAGAGGTAACAAAATACACTTCATTCCCTTTTTTAGCGGCAGATATGCACTGTCCACCTGTCTCATTGTATGGTAGGGCATCCACTTGGGTCAGATGCCTCCTCACAGCCCAGTCCTTTTTTAATCCTGCAGTAAGATAAACTGTGGTGTCTCCTTGATCTCTAGCAGAAACGAAATGACTCCTTCAAGAGGCAGAGTAGGCATTCAGCCACCCTGTTCTTAAAAGAATTGTCACAAAGGTGATTATATAGATCTGACCCTGATGCTGTACTTCTTATTCATCCAAAACAGCCACAGTGAGCATGTGTCCCACAAACACACACGAAGAAGACTATATGGAGCAAGATGAAAGCTTGTCTCTGAGTCTTGCTGTTCTTACTTCTATTAAGAGATGCCATATGCCTTACCAAGTCCATGGTGAAATAAATAGGCTACAAAAAGTAGAACATTGCTAGAGGCAGGAAGCAAACACTGATTCTTAAAAACTGAATACTGACTGAACTCAAGGCGATACAGACAATGCTGACAGCTCTGCAAGGTGGTGCTCAGCAAGAGCAAGCGCTGATTTTCATCACCAGCACACATTTCACAGAAGTAACTAAGCACATAGCTGTTCAGAAAACCTTGCAGCGCACTAACAGTGCAATCACCGTTTAGAGTCATTCTAAGTGAACAGGGGAATTCAGCAATTCATAATTAATCCTAAAAGCACATTTTTTCAATATTTCTTTTGAGGTCTATTTATTTAATTGTGTCATTTAACATGAATCAATCAGCTGCAACTGTCTAGAATTTAGGAAAATTTTTGCTTTTAACATTGATTTCAACATTTAACATGAAGTGACTGGGGGGGCAATAGATTACTGTTTGAAAAAAATGACAATTACAAGGGAAAGGCACATGCAAATGTCTTCAATGGGCAGTTTAGAAACACTTTGTTTTATCCCCATTTGTTTCTTTAACTGCCTGTATTAAGGTACACTAGAATTTTGGACTTCAGTGCGGTGGTTACTATATCAGCAAAAATAATTTCCCTGGTGTTAGAATTTAGTCAGGGGTTATTCCTTTTTATTAGTGTTCTACAAATTGTCACAGAACAAAGAGGATTAGTTTCAAGCATCTCCATAAATCTCCAACTAAGTAGTTCAGAGCATAAAAAAAAAAAAAAGCAAGAAAACTCACTTCTAAATTTAAAACCAACTAAAGTGAAGAAAATTCTAACAACCCTTGCATCCTTGCTAGTTGGCGACCTAAAATGGAGCAACGATGCAATCACAGATCAACCACTAAGAAAAGAGATCCTCAAAACTGCCTAGCCTTGGGTCCTACAGCTATGTCAGGGGTACACCAGGGAAGCGCAGCTGGGTTTTACTTTTGGCACATTGCCCTTTATAGAATGGGAGATTTTTATCCTGCTTAAAAAATCTCTGCCAAAGATTGTGGACACCGATTTTACAAAAGTCTATATCCCATTATAGATCAGCCTGACTTTGGTTTCAAAGTGCTGAAATTTAATTTTAAGATTGGACACAGGCTCTGAAACCTCATTAATCTGAATGTTCTGTCTTATAATATTTTCATATTCATTTTGGCTAAATGTACACAGTCATTATTATCCTTATTCCAAGTTATCTCAAACGTTTAGAAATTGTATTTGTTATCAACCACTTAGCAACAAACCTATGGCTCATAATTGCTGGAAAATTGAGAGGTGGCTGAATAACTCTGTATCTTCCCATTACTGAGAATGTCAAAGTAAGATCAGTAGTATCAATGATTAAGAATAAAGTTTCAGTTCTGAGCCTTTTCAGGATTTGTTTCAAGACATAAAACAGAAAAAAAAAGGTTACTTCTACTGAACTAACATTCCACTTCTGTCTTCCCTCCATTAAAAAAGCTTCCTGAAACCTGGAAAAACTTGCCTCTCTTCCTCTAAGATACTGCCCCTGAAAGAAACGTAACCACATAGTTATTAAAATGGCATCAAGAAGAGCTAAGTAAGTAATCTGTTCTTGGAAATTAGCTTTGTGTTCATCTGTTATCTACAAATATACAAGATGAGAATGACTGTGGCTAGAGGTTCATTTATCTGGCAGTATGCTAGCCTTTTTGAGGCTATTATGTTTTAAAACATTATTTTAGCTTTACGATCCCCGTATTATGCATGGACAACCGTAGTTTACTTGGCATTGGAGAAGAGTTCGTTCCTAGTAGCAGAGGATTTGCATGTTTTAGTTTACTTTTATAAATAGTAAGACAGCCATATTTCCCAAGGATTACACAGAATGCTTTCTTTCTTTTTGCCCAGTATACATTAACATTTTAGCAGTGGCTTTGAAATTAAAATCAGGACTAACAAAAACAGCTCTCTCTCTTCAAGGTAGAACTCAGCTCCCCTATGCCAGCAATGTCTAGTGGGTTGCCTTCCTGGACGAGATCCAGGGCTCTGTACAGTAAACTGGTCCAGTGTGATATCACAGATATAAAAAATATTCCATTCTGTATCAAAACTAGGCACATGCCTCATATTTGTATGAAGAGAAGATCAACAGAGCTGAACACCTTTGATCTCAACTATTCATCTCTGGCTTTCTACATGAGGAGAAAAATATGTTATTTCTAATTGGTAACTGCAAGAGTCTAATTTGGATTAGATGGTATTTAAAAGGAGGGTGACATCACACTTGGGTCAGTACTGGTGGATATCTAAAAGCATAACCTCTCATTTGTATTGCTTTAAAATGTACACAGTATAGATGTAGATTAAAAAACCGAAACTAAACAGAAAAAAAAACCCTACCAATTTTTTTGTGGCGTTGAACCAACTAGAAGGGGTGATGAAAGGTTTTACCAAATGAGATCTATAGATACAAATTTCACTGTAGAGTATGTTTTAGACAAATGTGTCTTTTTCTTTAAGTATGTAAATCCTACACTGTAGGCTTTTTGTTTTTTTTTTTTTTCTCTTTTATTTTTGTAGTGGTAGAAAATGTTGAACAATTGTCCATGAGCATGAGCCAGTGGTTCATTGCTGATATCCCCAGAATGCCAATATTTGCAATGCGAACAGTTAGTACAATTTCCCAGTTCTATGAAAGGCCCTGACATATCTGCCTCAAGGTCTGGAGGCTCTGCTGTATAACCACAAATAGTCTTTCCATTTTCATGTAACCTTTTGATACAGTGACAGCTGCATTAAGCTGCATCTGCCTAGCAATTCCACATGCCAGGCTGGTTTAATTGGTTTTAATGCCACAGAAAAAGCACTGCTAGCAAAATACCATCAAATCATTTTCATATTGAACCTCCGTGGTCCAGTAACCTCCCCTTCAACCACAGCACCATTGTTTTTGCGAGGGACATATTCAAGGTCAATGCTGGTTTTGTGTTTGCCTTTCCCTCGGCTCCACACAAAAAGAAGGAGGAAACAAAATAAAACCACTCCAAGGAATGTGAAACAGCCCATAGCTGTGGACACCAGTATTGTCTTAAGGTCCAGAGAGAAGGTGTTTGCGTTAGTTCCATTGGAACTTGTGTCATTGGAGTCTGTCATATACATGGGGGTCCTGTTGGCATAAAGGAAACGGTCTGAGGTAAACCCCTTTACCATAAGAGAGGCCGAATAGGTGTCGTTCCCAGCAGCGTTAGTTGCAATACAAACATAGATCCCAGTGTCCTGATCTTGAGCAAATCGGATTTCCAGGGTGCCATCTCCTAGCACAGTGGCTCTTCCGTTAGATTTAGCTGTGATCAGCCGCCGACGTGGAGTAACCCAGGATATGGTAGGTTGTGGATCCCCGTCAGCATTGCACATCAACTGCACTGTCTGCCCTTCTTCCACTACCAGGTACTGCAACTTCTTGTCTTGTATCTTGGGCTTCTTACAGGTAAAGTAAAAGGAAAGAGCTGTGCTGTGAAAGTCTTTGAATGACCTCTCTTTGACACTGTCTGGGCCTGCACACATTGGTGGCTGGCCGCCAAACTGCAAAGTGGGTTGCCTCTGTAAAATCCAAAGGAGACGACAGTCACAGGCTAGAGGGTTGTTGTTAATGCAGAGGACCTCAAGGCTTCTAGGAGAATGGAATACATTCTCTTCTAGGGTTTCCAGCAGGTTTTGGGACACATTAAGCACGCGCAAGAATCGGAGCCCTTGGAAAGCGTGTGATTCAATGGTGCGTAGCTGGGCCCCCACCATGTGGAGTTCCTGCAGGCGCACTAAATCTGAAAGCATGCCTGCTTCGATGGTGCTGATAGGATTGTAAGAGAGGTTCAGATGTGTCAGGTAAACCAAATGTTTAAAAGCAGAGTAAGGTACTGCAGACAGGTTGGTGTTGGTGATAGAGAGAGAAGTAAGGTTGAGACCATACAGACTGTTGGCAGGGAGCATGTCCAGGAGGGGCCAGGCCTCTATCTCTAGATTTTTCAAGCGAAAAAGTCTTTTAAAGGCATATGACGGCAAAGCGTTAATGTTGAGCTGTTTCAGATGCAGACTGATGAGATTGTGGAGGTGAGAAAGAGCTTCTGTTGGTACAGCTGTGAGGTTGCATCTTTCCAGGGTGAGCTGCTCCAGGCTAAGCAGTCCACTAAAGGCCCTGTGTGATATATAAACCAAATCATTGTCCCCAACCTCCAGGGATTTTAGGTTATGTAGATCTTGGAACATGTAGTCGAGCAAAATGACAATCTTGTTTTCACTTATATCAAGCTTTGTTAAGTTTGACAACCCAGTGAACACCCCAAGGGGGACCAGCTTCAGACGGTTTCCTTTCAGCCTCAAGGAGCGCAAGTGGAAGAGGTTGTTAAAGGCTCCAGGCTCCACATTGGCAACTATATTGTCACTGAGGTCAATCTCCTCCAGCAACGGGTAGGATGTGAATTCCTCAGGGTTGACGCTCTTCAGTCGGTTCTTGCTGAGGTCCAAGATTTTGGTCTCAATGGGAATGCCCTCTGGGATGGACATCAGACGCTTTCGGTGACAGCTTACGGACTTGTTCTGTGCTGAGCATTCACAGCGGGCCGGGCAGCCTATGGTGGTGCCTGTGAAGACTAGCAGCACAGCCAGACCCAGGAATGGCTGCCAGCATGATACAGCTGTGTGATGCATGACTCCACTGATCCGGTCTAACCCTCCGTCACGGGCCTGTGGGGATAAGGATGGGAAAGGGGAGAAGTTAAGTCTGCGGCTAAAGGAGATCTCCGTCAATTTTACAGCACCATTTCAAAGCAGCCACATGTGTTTTCACTAGAACCAAAACAATAAAAGCTATTGTGAATGGTGAGAGCAACAAAAAGCAGATTTTCCCTTACTACCACCAGGCTTGTTGAAGGATCTGTTTATCCAGCATATCCGCTCCAGATGTAAGAGGAGATAAACCAGCTTTTCCTACTGTAAAAAGTAAAGCAGGCTATGTTTTATTCTTTTCTCACTCTCGGTGGGTCTCCTAGAACTAAAGCAGAGATAAACACTATACACTCTGCAAATAGGACTAATCATGTTTATGATAGGTTTACAGGATTGGGCCTCTGTGAGGTGATATGAAACTAGGTTTTTGCCTTTCCTATTCATAACAGCATCTTAAGGAAAACCTTAATGATATTTTTATCTTCAAGAAAAAGAGCTCCTTGACAATGAAAAGATTCCTTTTAACATTTATTGCATACATTATAGCTATAAATAGATGGAGCTTGTTCGCACATGCACATACACAATGGCTCAGATGAGGAAGGAAGAATTAATGCATCTCTAATTACAATTTGTATTAAAGACAAATTAATTCTTTACTTTCACTGCACAGAGAGATTTTGTGTGATTTTTAGAACCAAACACCTAAGAAGGTTTTATAGACTATATCTTTGTACTTCCAAGATATGGAAACTAACTCTGAGGGACAAAAATAACAAGATAAGATGAGCTGGTTGTGTTTAAGCAGCACAGTGTCCAAAGAAGCACAAAAGATTCCATGGAAATCGGAGTTAGTAAGAGATTTATTCATTCTTGCCTTTAGGTTAAAACCAAGGATAGCAGAAGACACGATAACCTCCATTAAATTAACTACTCTTCTCCAAAGGTGCTACTTCACAGGTTTAGTCACCAAAGGCAAGGACTTTTTCAATGGAGGTGACTGAACGAAGACACTTAATAACCCATTTCAAAAGAAGGAAAAAAAGAAAAAAAAGAATACTGAAGGTGCTCATCAAAGGAGAGTGTGTCTGAGACACTTGCAGAGTAAGTCATGCTGCAAGCAAGGACTGGGGGAAGTACCTTAACTCCTGTGATACAGCCAACTGCATGAGGCCATGCGCAAGTACTGGGAGTCAGGCTTTATAACATTTATAAAACCTACAAGCCACCTCAGGCCTTGCAAGGTCTCTTCCGAATTGGTTAATTTGAGCTTTATTTTAGCAGTACTTGTACAATTATTTACATAGCTTTTGCCTGTAACTTCCTCTCAGGTCTGGACAGATGACTATCACCCAGCTGCTCCTACACACAATGACAAAATTACTCAGTGCCTAGGCATTTGCTGCCTGACCTGTGTCTTTATCCTTTGAGAATCATCTGGCTAGCGCTTAAGAATTTTTCAACTTAATTTTGAGTCAAGTTTTATTTGTCTGTGTGCAATCGTGTGGATTGTATCATAAAAGAAATCCCCCTGTACACACGGGAGGGTTCATAGATTTAAACAAATACAGTATAACTAAATTAGTAGTGCAAACAGACAGGTATATTAGCAAATAAGCTGTCTAGAACACATAAAAATAATATTGAGTAAAACCCTAGATTGAAGAAGAAACTCCAACTAGTAACTGCTGCAATATCACACTCCTCTCACAACCAGCTTGGGATGTGATAACATACAAGTCATCTTGCCTGAGGGAGGAGGGCTGTCCTCTCAGATTGTAGATGAAAAGATGGGAGGGGATTCAACGTGAGAAAAATAATAGGTACTTGGATCTGCTTATGTTACTGTATCATTAACAATTCTCAACAGAAACTGTGTGGTTTGGATGGACTAAGTAATGAACAGTTGTTCTGCTCTGACTGTTAAAAACTTAACTGGGTGAGCAAGAAATAATCTTGGCGCTTCATAGAAATAGTATTCTCTGACTGACCGTAGATGAATGGTGCACATATTACTCCTCTCATAACTGTGGAAGAACATAACCCTTGACTGATGTAGCTTCTTCTTTCGACTCTGACACTTCTATGCAGAGACTACTAATAAGAGCCAAATTGCATGCAGTTTTTGTGATGTAGTCTGGGGACCTGGATGAAGGCTATGCTTTATTATGCTACCTATAAAAGCACATTTCAACTTTGTCCTAGAAGGATAACCTGCTGAGATTCATTTATTTTTCCTCTTAAGTTGTAGTCTTGCAAGTAACTATTGCTAGTTATGTCCAGCTGTGACAAAGGTTTTCAGAGATAAACTTCACTTCATTAGGCACTAAGTTAAAACTAGAAATCTATAGGGGTCTGTGAGCTAGATGTTTGCAATGAATTCAGATCAAAGGGGCTTTCGGGCTCCCTGATCAGAGCTCAGTCTCCGAGGTTAGCGTTTTCATACTGATACTCCTAGCACACAGAGAATTAATTTCCTATCTTATTCACCTAATATATGAAGCACAAAGTAAACAGGTTCAGTGGAAGACAAGCACCCCTGGAGTGTTCATTTTAGACAGCAAAAATATGAAATGCTTTTTGCAGCTATCCAAACCAGCTGGTAACTAAAACTTCTGAGGAGTATAAAGTAGAAGATGGACAGTATAAAAGATGATAAAAGAATTTTTTTTACCGTAGCTGGAATAAAGTAATGTTAATAAAGTGCTGCAAGCATTAACAGTTGCCTTCTGCAAGACCATGCGCACACAGATGAGGACTGATTATGCATTATCTGTAAGAGTGCATGCATGTTTGTGTATGCAGGCAAGCAGGAGTCGGAACTGAGATTTAAACTGGAGTAAATTACAAATCAATAGAGAAAAAAATATATTCAATCACAGGTCAGGAAAAAAAGATTACTTGGACCAACAAGTATGAGTTAGAAGAAAATATAAATTAAAGGGAAAATTTCAATTTACATTGACCTAGATAATAATTCAATACTTTATGCTACCACATCTGAGACTACACCCTTAGCTTTGAACTGCTTTGTGCAAAATGAGTTTATCTCCATTATGCAAAGAATGTAATCTTAACTCATTGTACAAATAATGAATGAGAGATATAAAGGTCTAGCAAAACAAATATGGGCAATTTAAAGATTTCTGACTCTTTGCAGGACAGGGTGAAAGTTGGAAGATGCTGATAGTGAACCTTGACCAGCTATTGCAGATTCTCCATTTAGAATCTGACAAATGTGATGTGGTATTTTCAGAACATTTCTTTAGACTTCTGGGAGGTTAATTAATTGGCAACCTCATTGGCACTGTGCTGAACTGTCAGTGTTACTTTTCAACATCGCATCTTTCATTCCTGCTTAAACAACCAGAACTACATACTTCATCTTTTGCCAGTATAGGAATTCCCTCTAAATGTCTGCAGGATTACCTCATTATCCTTCTTTGCATCCCTCTGTACAACTTTTCTTCACTGTGATGCACACAAGAAAGTAAAGTACAGTGCATGCATACAAGTATATATATATATACACACACATATGTGTAAGCTAAAAAGTACCATCTTTTTTGCTCTGTGATTGTTCTACCCTTTGTACTGTGGGGTATTTCTCTAAAATTATGGCTTGTTAGTGCAAAAGTTTGAAAAATATAATAAATAATTATGCATTTGCAATTTTCATGTGCTTGAAAGTGACTATGAGAACACGTAAAATTTTCCTGAACCTTCTGAGGTATTTATTACACTTTCATACACTATGGGCAATGAAATATACCATGGTATTCCTTATTAAAAAATAAAAATTAACTAACTACTTCCTTATCTGTCTTTCTCCAGCTCTGTTTCTTCAGTCCAAAGTCAAGAGTCAAGTTACTGTTGGCTGATGCTTCTTTTCAACACAGGACCTCAGTAAAAGTTCAGCCATGCAATTAAGAAAGCTCATTAAAGTTATTAGTTAATACTTCCAAGTGATCTAACCCAAACGAGCCACCTCTACTGCTTTGAAATGCAAATAATTTTGTACAAAGTTCTGCAGCTTTGAATGTACCCATCTGTCCTAGGTTCAGCAGTAGCAGTTGTTTTTCTCCTTCTTAGTAGCTGGTGCAGTGCTGTGTTTTGACTTTCAGCCTGGGAACAATGCTGATAACACCGATGTTTTTAGTTGTTGCTTTGTAATGTTTACACTGATCAAGGACTTTCTGAGCCTCATGCTTTGCCAGGGAGGAGGGGAAGCTGGGAGGAAGCAGAGGCAGGACACCTGACCCAAACTAGCCAAAGAGGTATTCCATACCACAGCACGTCATGTCCAGGATGTAAATTGGGGGCAGTCGCCCAGAGGGTTAGATCACTGCCCGGTCGGGCTGGGTATTGGTCGATGGGTGGTGAGTGGTTGTATTCTCTTCCTTTGTTATTTCCCTTCTCATTGTTATTATTGGTGGTAGCAGCAGTGGTTTGTGTTATACCTTAGTTACTGGGCTGTTCTTATCTCAACTCGTGAGAGTTACATTCTTTCAATTCTCCTCCCCATCCCTCCAGGAGTGGGGGGAGTAAGCGGGGTGAGGAGAGTGAGCGAACAGCTGCGTGGTTTCTGAGTTACGGTTGGGCTTAAACCACGACAGTTCTTTTGGTACCCAGCATGGAGCGATGAAGAGTTGAGATAACGACACTCATGCTTGCTGAAGGAGTTGTGTGATGGCAGGCAGGAGAGGAGGAGGCAGGCCAGACCCTTTCGAGGAAATGCAGCAAAAGAATTTCCTTAACAGTTGTTGGCAAGACAGGGAGCTAGTGTAGCTGTGGTGTAATCTGGATGTGCCTGGCAGGGATGCACCATAACTTCCCTGGAGACAGCAAAGCATAAATAAGTTGACTCAAACTAGCTTGCTGCTGAAGACCGATGAAGGGGATTCTCATGTTATCAGCAGAGCTGCAGCTCTGAGAAGACGAGAGAGAGGCCAGGGAGAGTGAAAAGCAGCCAAGGTAACTGCTTGTTTCCTTCAGTGAACACCCTTTCCAAGAGATCAGAAGTGAATGGGCTGGGTGCTGCACGTACATCCCAGTAGCTGGCATTGGACATTGCTGAGCAATAAAAGTGGCAAGCCCCAGCCACCCCAACCAGACCATTTACAGCATCATTTGAGAGTTCTGAAGGTTTTGAATGGCCTTTAGGTACCCTTGAGACCTGCCTACTGATTGTGATGGGGATAGTATGGGCAAGTATCTAGGCCAGCAGACCCCTCTAGTGCTTTGGAACTTCACCACTGAAAAAGTGCAAAATCCAGAAAAACTAGTAAAACACTTAAGTGAGGTGGGTTGTCATCCTGGTCATACCAGAGAGGGACAAATCATGCCAACATGCTGGGGCTTGGCCTATGCTTACAGAGCCTCATTCAGTACTATCCAGCACCTTCAAAAGGGAAAAAATGTCCATGGATCTAAGGGCAAAGCAACAGACAGCGTAGCTGCTCCAGTTCCAAGCACAGCAGCTACGCCGGCCCCAGTGACAAGTATAGTAGCTACCCAAACCCTGACAACAGATACTGCAGCCACTCCTACCACAGTGATAATCACTGCAGCTAAATCAGAGGACCAATTCATACCAATATCGGTTGCCCCTGTACACAAGGGGAAAAGCAAAAACAAGACAAGAAAGGTGAAGGAACAAGATGAAGAAGCAATGCACTTGCCACCCAGGACAGCATCTGATCAGAAGTCACCATCACATGATGAAGAAGAAGAAGAAGAGGTGACTTCTTGACCTTGGACCTCAACAGAGTTATGGAATATGAGAAAAGATTTTACCCATCAACCAGGGGAGCACAACATCACCTGGTTGCTCCGATGCTGGGACAATGGGGCTGATGGTCACGAACTAGAGGGTAGGGAAGCCAAGCAGCTGGGATCATTTGCTCCGGAGGAACGGGTGCATGAATTGAAGAGGAGAGCAAAGATCAAGGCTGATCATCCCATGAAAGCTGTGGCTTCAGTCTCTGGTGAGCAGGTTCCCAGATGGAGTGGAAGAGCTGAT
>WYDI02019974.1:0-14681 GCA_009867235.2 Psittacus erithacus | reverse complement strand
AAGTTAGAAACACAGCGCTGCACCAGCCACTAAGAAGGAGAAAAAATGACTGCTACTGCTGAACCCATGACACACACAAAAATAAATGTTTTCAGTTAAACACTAGTTGTAGGCTCCTAAAGCAAAAATACCTGTGAAAGACCAGACCTGTCCATCAGCTAGCCAGCAGAAGGTGCCATGCCTTCCTGTAGAAAAGCCTGCTCTTGTCAGCGGCATTTGAAGGCATTGTAGGGATTGTTATTTGTGGCTACTCAGGCCCACATGCATTTGCATTTTAGGATGCCACAGTCCCCATTAGGTTGGCCACATGCTGTGTGAGGGGAAGGGGGTTGCTTCATGTCTAGTCCTTGTACATTTAGGCTACTGACTTTGTGCTGCCCCCCACGTTTCCAGTGTTTGCCAACAGCTAATTAGTAGCGTTTGGCATTCATACTAGAAAAGTTTCCCCAACTCCCAAACAGATTATTCCTGATGAGGGTATGAATTATCTACATGTAGGAGGCTTGGCAGGAAGTGACTGTTGCTGCTGTTGCTGAATTTAGGAGCATGTATACCCTTAAGCCCTGCTCTGAAATGGCATTCAGTGACCTCCCTCAGGGAGAGGCTGTGATTTTGGAGACTCCAAATGTAAATGGAAAGTGGCCTTTCCCATTTCTTACCTGAGGAAATGATTAACATTTCTTAATTTATGGGTATTATTAAGCTTTGCTCCCAAGTATAAAGGTATTGCCGCGTTCTCAAATCAAGGGGAAAAACTCACACTTTCTCAGAGTAAGAAAGAAAAACAGTCGTAACAACATTTTAGTTAAAAAGCACTTTATTTTCTTAGTGTCAAGAGTGTGCCTGTCAGGAGTGACACATGCAAATTTTGAAGTAGGTGTAAACAACGATGGTGCTTTTTTTGTTTTGTTTGTTTGGGGTTTTGGGGGTTTTGTTGGGTTTGTTTTTTTTTTTTTTGGTTGGTTGGTTTGGTTGGTTGGTTGGTTTGGTTGGTTGGTTGGTTTGGTTTTGGTTTTTAGGGGTTTTGGTTTTTAGGGTTTTTTTACCATACAGACCATTTTAATGAGGCATGTTTTCCTTTTTATAATAAAGTCTTTGTGGTGTCATCCAAATCTTCTACTTGCAATTCCTGGCAGTACATCTAACAGTAAAAAATTGTTTAGGATTAAAACAGCAGTGGTTGGTATCAGCAGAGCTCCTTAGCCGCTTGACAGGGAATAACCATTTACACATTTTATAGATTCACTGCACCTGGAAGATTTCATCATCTGTGCCTAAATCACCAGGAACTGTAGAAATACTGGAATTTGATATGGTAGTGACATATGAAAGCATTAAGGGGTGCATACTATGCTCAGATAGTACTCCTTAATAGAGAGAAACCACTCACTAATCCAAGAAACATGACTACAGGGCAGAAGCAGTCTGACCTGCAGCAGACAATTGGGTTTATCAGCAAAGCCAGACTTAGAGCCAGAAAAGGAAAGCTAGCATCCAGATGCTGGTGATATAGGCATCCTACCCAGACTTGGGCATATGGGTCCTGCATCTGTCAGTGTTACACCAGCAGTTGGCTCCCAATCTGGAGTAGATTCTATATTCCCAATGAGGTATAGATCCCAGCCAGCGCAGTCACTGAATGGATAAGCCAAGTCTTCTGAATCAGTCCTGTTATGTTTGAAAGGCCAATTTAGGTCAAAAGTTGTCCTGTGAGATTGTGCTCTTCCTATTCATGGCGAGACTGTGATGCATAAGGTTTTTTCTGCTTATGCAGGCATATGAAAAGCGGCGACACAATGAGGAAATGACAGCATTCTTTAAATGCCAAAGGAAAAGAATCCATTTGAAAGGACAGAAACTTAACACGTGTTTTTTCTCATGTGGAGAAGAAACTTCGTTTATATTTACTTGTTCATTCTCCTGGGAGAACCAGTCTGGGTTCCTGAATCAGCCTTGATCTTCAGAAACTCTGAAGCAACTTCTCTTTATTAAAGAAGTTTTCTTCCTATACTGTGCCAGTTTCAAAACCCTATGAAGGCTAAATCCATTTTTGCCACACTGAGAAGTCTCAGAGAGTGAGAAAATCCTGTGACAGAGATAAGGACTCCTGCCTCCCCTCTTCCCTGTATTTTCTCCTTCAACAAGGTTTTTTATCCAATATGGCTTTTCACTGGTATAACTAATAGGAGGACTGTCTTTCAAAGAGTTTGAAGTAGAAGTATTCAGTTAAGAATGAATGCTTGACACCAAGAAGCATCAAGGACACCCTAGGACTGAGAAAAGCAGCACATTGGCCTCCTTTACAGGATGAAGGTGTAAAAGAACTTGGAATGGAGGCTTAAACCATCTTCTTTAATTGTTTGTAATCTCCTTCAGAGGTAGCTGTATATGTCAGTGGAGCATTTACTTCTTGCCTGGCTTAGATCCTTAAACTCATTTCACAATAAGCATAAAGTGGTCAAAATGCCAGAGCTGAATTTACCCTTGAATAGACTTAAACAAATTCCTTCACAGAGAGAGTGAACTGTGAGCATGAACACATGCTATTTTTATCAGCTCTCCCCCACAGCTTTGGTTGAATGTTTTTATTTTGAAAATTTCTGGTCAACTCTTTCTAATACAGAATTTGTGTGGTTTATGGGGATTATTGGGAACTGACCGTATAAGGCTGGAGGGCTGCAGAAGTTTCTTCTGTTCTAAAAGAGAGCGGTACTGAAAGAATTACTGACAGTGCAACTCATACTTCATAGCTCTTTAAATAAAAAATGACAATCCTTTAAAATAAGTAGCCAATAATTATTAATTCTTTTAGGTAGTACTGTAAAAATTTTAGTCATTTGGAATTAATATGGCTTAACATGCTTCTACCTTGGAGATTTCATTGAATCTTAGCTATTATGTACTTTTATTTTAAGGTGTTGTTAATAAAAACAACATTAATATTTCTCTCAAAGGTGTGACTTTATGAAGTGGGTTTTTTATTTTAACCAGTGCTTATATTGATTGGCAGAAGGGAGAATTTTATTTTGTTTTAAAATGGAAAAGTTTCAAAATTTTAAAACTCAGCAATGTAAGAGGAAGAGAAGGCACAATGCCGATCTTTTACTATTCTAACCCATTAAGACACAGTAATGTATGTCTTTAGAAACCTTTCTTGAGATAAATAAGGACATAAAAATAGAAACTGAAATATCCTCTGCTCAGTTTGTTTTTTTCTGTACAATAATAATGTTCCTTTGTATTTCATTTAGTTTATCATGAACATATGTAGCACTTTGAATATTAGTTATTTGGTTGTCCTGCTATGATTTGTAACGTACAATTTTAGAGATGTCATGGGTGTCTATTACCATGATCTTATTTCTTAGAAAGCATTTTATGCATTACTAAGGAATAAGCGCTTCATATCAGGGAAAAAAAAAAAAAAAAAAAAAAAGAAAAAAGAAAACTGTGGAGGTTATTCCCCAGAAAATCTCTTTTTGGAAAGTATTGAAACCTTTAAAAACTGTTCTGCATTACTATTTTGGTGATTGCAGTGTTTCATTAAACAGTATTCATTCTTAATGCTTTCTTACTACAGACAAATTTTATCTTTCCTGGCATAAACAGTACATTTAAACTAAATCACCTGCGTGATGTTTGGGGCATGCAGAAGGCTAACTTTAAAAATGGAAGACATTTCACAACTATGAAATAAACCCTAATTGTATAGAACTAGATTTTGTGAGTGTCCCCCCCACATCTTAGCACATCCAAAGACCTCAAACTAGCATTTTTTTCCCCTGACTAATGTAGCAGCCAATGTATTAATAATTACTATTTTCATTAAAATTTGAGGTGATGTTATTTAGTGAGTATTCAAGTTCTCTGTGTTTTATTCATTTTAACTGATGTATTCTACAGGCGCCCTAAGGAAAGGCAGACCTGAGTGCCTGTATGTTTAATTCTGTCCTTTCAGGCTGAACGTTCATATACAAAACTTCTTGGTTGTCACTGTTCAAAATAGGAATATTAAAAGTAAACCATTAGTGAGCAACAATGCAGATTGTATTAATAGCTTAAAATAACTGGCAGCAATAGTATTACAGGTTTCTAGCTGGCCGTCCTGTCCAAAGGGAAGAAAAAAAATAAAAGATTTGGCTAAGAAATTCAGCAGGCATTGAAGATGACTACATAAAGATGCAAGCATTCCTTTATGACCCAAATTTTAGGTTTGTGATCCATTTGTGTGACCTCCTCCGCACGATTCATACTACAAAAGATCCTGAAGTGGGATTATAAGCCATGTGTCTATGTTCCAATTTTGCTCTTTTTTTTCCTTAAATGATGTGAAATATTGGTGCAGAGCTAAACTTTTAGGTCATGATAAATTTTTAGCCAGTCATCTGAAGTCAAATTCCTCCATGAGCTTTATGCTGCAGGAGCCACAGTATGTAGTTAATGGTACTTTAAATATTCAGTCCAAATAAAAGATGAGAACACCTAGCACAGTAAGTTAATGTAGTGTAGAAAACACAGAATATACAGATTTTTTACCAATAGCTCCTGATTTTACAATACAATACAGAGACCAAAATCTTGAAACAAACAGACTAGCATAGTGGAGGTCAGCTGAGAAACAACCCAGATGAATTTCTCTTTGAAAGAAAAAAAAAAAATACAATGGTTACAAACACCACAGACAATTTAGTAGATTTTATTGCTGTTGTTCACTTGCACATAACTGAATTTTCACTCTGGAAATTAGAACAGTTTTTTAGGTGCATAGAGAGAATGGAGGAAATTCAGAGCATATTTTGAGCCAAACCCATTCAAGATATGGAGCTGACAGGAATGTATGAAAATGTATTTCAGTGTTTAATTTAAATTCAGGAAGTGCTACATTCTTTTTTCAAAACAAAAGTTCTCAAATACATATATGTGTGTATATATAGATATATAAAAAAAGGAACCCCTCAACCCAAACTTTGTGCCTTACATGCTTTATTTTATTAGAATTGTATAAGTTGGCAGAGATCCTAAGACTTTGTCCTGCTGAAATGTATGAGAGTGTCTTCAATAGAAGTTTACTTCTCTAACTTCTAATGCTTTGTTAAGAAGCAGGAAATGTCCTCCACTGTGTGGACCTCGCAAATGCAAATAATTCAGTACTGTGGCTTCTCTCACTCTTTTTTTAATACTGTTTAATCCACTGACTCCAGTGGATACTCCTGATTCATATCACTATTAATGAACCAGTGCTGAAAACTTTGAACTCCTGAGAGCGCATATTGTCTGCCTGGCCAATCACTTAGGATAAAAGTGAATTGTATTCGGTGCTTCAGTTCAACCCTACACTTGAATTTATGCTTAAATTACAAGGTGCTTAAATGATTCTTTTAATAGATGCATGTAAGCAGAGACAAAAGATTATGGTGAGAATGATTCAAGAAATAGTACTAAGGATGGAATGCCATGAGCTGCTGATGGAAAATAAATATATTCTGGTGTTGCAAAGGCCTTTGCAGAAGAGCATAGCAGGTTGCATTATAGATAGATTTTTTCCTTCAAATGAAGTGCCTCTTTTAAGAACAAGATCATTAATAATTCTCTGTCAATATAACAGAATCATTCACTAAGATTTGTTCATTTCAAGATAATTTCCTTGTTTTATTTTGTGCAAGCATATATTACCCTAATTTCTGCTTTCAAGGGGATATTTATTTGCTGTTGAACTATTTTTTTCCTTTGGAGTTTTTGCTAATGTTGTATTTTGACTTCTGCTCATGTGACAATCTTAGTTTATGCAACTGTTGAGCCATTTGAGATTGGACATTTTTTTAACTACACCTGCTAAACACTTCTAGATTGATTTGACATGAAATATATCTGTCTGTTGTCATCTATGGGTATTTTCTTTTGTTATTGATGGAGAAGCAATGTCAGTACCTAACGAGATTGTCACACAGCTTTCTGATATCATTCTCCTCCTGTTGCTTTCTTCAGATAGCTTCGCAAATCTAGAAAATCATCTTCAGCAAGGGAGTTTTCCTTGACAATGGGAATTATTTTGGAGTGGCTCTGTTTTCTTCTTATTCACTTAATAATTTTTTCCTTGCTTCTCTGATTTGAAACCTGGAGTACCTCAACCTGGAGTGCCAAAATAACAGTGCCATTGGAAAAGATGGTTTTAATGTTTATGTTTGGTTACCGTCTTTCTCCAAGACCTGTAGTTGGCAACATATTTCTTAGGTCACCAAGCTATACAAATCCTGAAATACTTTCTTAAATCAGTAATCACTTGCTTTAAAGTCTTTAGGTGGAATGTAGTCTTATCTTTTAGATGAAAAGTGTGAAAATAATGAAATCCAAAGTGTCCTGTAATGTAGAATTTCCCCAGGAAATCATTCATCCACTGAAAATATCACAACTGCTAGTATCAAGGGGAGAAGGAATATAATGTATTCATTGAGAACAATTATGTCTATATTGCCTAGACTGTCAGGTCAACTTCTGTTATGAGAGTTTTACAATACTTGTTTTCTTCCAGTGAAGCTTCAGGGTTAAGTTCTGGGACCAAATACCACCATCCTTCTTCAAAAACTCTTAATCATGAGTGGCTTGTGTCCTATTAAAAATTTTCTAAACGTAATTTCTAAAAGTAATGTTTCATAAAAATATTGGCAGCTTTCTCTCTGAGAAAGACACCTAATTGAGACTCACTATTTGTTGAAACTATGAAACACCTATAGTTCCATTAGTTTGTTGCCATGGCATTCTGCTTTGTGTCATTGCCTGCAACCAAACTAAGATGCATTGATGGATTATTTTAATTCAGACTGTCCATGCTGTAAATGATTGCTTTAGTAAAGGAAGGAATATTATTAAACACAACTTAATACCTTAGAGAGCCATTCTTCACAAAACAGTTTTAATATTTTTTATAAATTTTAGGATTTTTAAAAAGCAGTAAGTTTTCCTAGGGAAAGGAGTTGCCTTTCTAACAAACCTGAAGACTTAAAATATTATGAATATGTATTACGATACTGTAAATATAAACTTTAAGCCTACGTTAAAATGCTGACAATACAAAAAGTAGTCTATAAGTAAGAAAAGGTAAATCTCAATAAACCACAGTAGTAAGCTTGCAAAATAAAACAAATAAAATATTGGCAAAAGCTTCCTGGTGAAATATATAGACCAAAGTTCTTCATATTTGGGAAGAATCACTGCTCGTTTTATAACAAGAGGCAACCAAGTGTGTAAAATTTAAGCAACATTTGCTAAAGGTGTTTTATATAGGAACACTTGCAGTTAGAACAATTTCAGTGCAGTTCTTGTTTGTATCTGCCTTTTCTAGAAACTCGGATCTTTTCATGACCCAGAATCATGACTGTGAATCTGAATGACTTACATTGAAATATACTGCTACAGTCAAGTTACTTTGATCTGAACCAAGAGAAAATTAACCTCTTCATTCAAACTAAAGAAAAGATTTTGTAATGTTGAACTGTATTTTTTACTTAGGTTGTCAGTGCCTTAACTGCAGTCAGATCTAGGCTGACTTCTATTGACAAAAATGCATTCTGTTCTATCAGTCATCCATTTGTGGTGAACAGTCTCCTTTGTGAGCTGATGAGAACAAATACTGATGAGACATTTCTAAGGTTCAAACTCTGAACCTGTGGAACTTGCACTAAAAGACTCAGTTCTAGGAGCTGTGAGCCACTACTGCAGTCTTTCTGTTGTCTGGTTATCAGCATGAGAAAGCAGGCCATACCGTATTACTACTGAGAAGAAATTCTGAGTGGCTTTTTAGAAACAGTTCCACAATACTCACAAAAATGGGATGCCTTGCCCTCATTACCAGTTATGTGTTCAAGGGGGGAAATTGCAGTAGAAAGATGCAGTCTACAATGTGTATTTAGTCATGACCAAGCTTGGTGAGTATTGCTTGTACTCTTTGAAGAGAATTAAAATTAAGGGAGGGAGGCGAAAGGGGAGAAAAGAGTTTTACGCTGTTTTTTTCTGGGGAGGAGGTAGGTTACATGGGACTAATTAGACAGTCCCTTTTTTTTTTTTTAAATATATAAATGACAGTCCTCATCTCTCTGGATCATGAGCTTTTCCCATTTTTCCTTTTAAAACCTTGCTTTTAGGAATCCCATTGAGATCAGTCCAATTTCCTTCTTTAACATCTGTGAAAGATCATTAAGAGCTAATAAAGATTTGAAAAATGTGATTGAGCTAATATGAAACCATCAGTGAACTAGTTTGGGCTCATTCAGACACAACGGATGTGAAGGACAGTCTCAGAAACACAGCTGGCAGTTAAAGGTTTTGCAAACATAAATTGGCTTATTTTGTTTGGCAGGAAAAACTACAGAGATTTTGAAGTATAAAGCTGCTTTTTTGCTTTATACCGTTTGCCAGACCAGTTTCAGGGACATCATGTGGGTGAGAATTGTGGAGACTTGGAGTGTTAGTGATAAGCTTTCAGGTAAAAGAAACTAGAATTACATGCCGACAGCAATCTGGTCTGCATGTGTAATGAGGGGAAATGTTTATGCTACTCTCTCTCACAATTGTCCTTAATGGGCTTTGCAAAAGTCTCATGCTCTTATTTTGTGTTTATATACCTATGCAGCTATTGTCTTCATAGTCATCTGTTGTCAGCCCTAATTCCTTTACCCAAGGGGAAATGCTTCTCCAGTGTTTCCTAGTGGGAGAAAAGACATAAGCTCTGCCCCACTGCATGGAGACAGTCTGAATGTTTCACATACCATCTTTCTATAGCTTTTTGGTTTTGTTTTTCCTCAGAGGTCTCATTAGTTTATTAGCAACTGAGAAGGAGATTCTTACTAGTTTTGCCATGTCAGTTGAGCAGAAAAGATCTTTTTCTGCTTTTTCTGATTACTGAAACCAATACAGTCGTTAACATTTGAGCCAGTTAGTTACCTATGATTATAACTGATAAGATGTAGGCATAATAGTGTATATGAAGCAACAGATTTATGGTGATTTATGTCACCTGTGATTCTGGCCTTTAAACTGTTCGTGACTTTTGTTAACCTGTTGGGTACATCAAGATGGGAAAGCTGAGTCCATTCCGACAGACTGGTTTCTCTGTTTTCTGTGCACCATATTTTTCAGTCTCAGTTAACAGGTGTTTATTTACACATATCACAGGCTCAGATGGAACTAATTTTTGGGATTGCAGTTGAATTACTGGGGACTAGACTGTTATATACGGCAAAAGAAAGGACCCTTGCCTGTTCAGTAATGTTTCTGGAGCCCTCAGGCTGCTGGTTCAGTTCATGGTGTATTGTACTGCTAGTGTTTCAGCACTCTCCGGGGATTGCTGGTCCTTCCATAAGGTCAGGAGTTAACTACTTGTATTTTAGCAGTGTACTGATACCAGTATGGCTCCTATTGAAACCTTACTTGACGTCATTTTTGGATCTTTGCTACTGTAGCCAAGCTTTCATAAAAGTCAATAAGAACATTAGATTGTTGTCTGTATTATTACTTGCCACTTCCTGCCAGCAATCTACCAATTCATTAGCAGACAGTTTTGGAAATCTCACTTGATTATTTATGCAGTCAATAGCAAGGCTTGTCTGCATTCATAATTGTTTGATTTTATGGCCTCTTCTTTAAACAAACATTGTCTATGATAATGCGATGCCCTGATGGATGGGAAAGGTTTTGTCTGTGAATATCATTTAGATAATTAAAAATGACAGATGAAATCGCCTGCTGTCTTGACCTGTACTTTGTTCCCTCAGTGATGCTGAAGAGATGCTGATTGCTGTCAATCAAAACCCATTGGAGGTTTGTAAATTCTGGCTGCTGTGAACTCTGACCTCCAGTGTTGATCTGAAATAGATAATAACCTTGAAATTCTATTAGAATTTAAAAACTGTTTCACCAAAGGGGCATACTTTATATTTTTTTCTCTAGAACATGGCTACTGACTGTCATTGTTTACTCCACAGAATCTAGGAAACAAAAGTAAATGTATTGTGTTTAACGAAACTTTATAGTACAAATCAGAACTAAAATCTTATGAAATAAAATCACTTCTTCCTGTTGTTTCTGTTTCAAGGCTGCAAATTCTTTCTAGAAAAAATTCCATTTCATACTGCATAACAGGGTCCAAATAATGTTTTGATTCCATTTATTGATTCTAAAGCTTATGATGTTCTCCTGACTTAATGGCATATTCTGACTGTCCATCTATCTCTTTTTCTTGTTTTCTCTATGTTTAGTCTTTGAGACAACCTTTTTTTTAAAAGAAAACCATATTTCTTTTCTTAAGAACCAATGGGGAAAACACCAGCTAGAATATTAAAGATGCGGAAAGCCCAGGCAGAATTGCACAAAGTTCTGAACCAACAACTGCCTTGAAAGCTGGGTCAAGAGATCAGGTGCATAAAGGGCAGTCATCAGGAGATTTTTTTAGGTTTTTTTCATTACCTAGAAACTTCTGGGGTAATAACAAGTGGTATTGTTTGCTTTGAGATTTGGGGTTAGATTTGGTTTGGTTTGGGTTTGATGGAACAAGGGGTTAAAAGCATATTGAGATGATATTTTGGTATAATCGGGTTTTTATTTTTAATTTTAGAATTACCGGCAATAGCAATTGGCAAACTTTGGGAAATTAAACATTTGGGTTTTACACAATTGTCTTAACAAGGAGCACCAAATAAAAATGGAATAAGTGCTTTAGGATTTAGTAATTTTTATTTAGTCATTACAGCAAGAAATTATAATTAGGAGACTCCAGCTAATTCTTAAGTATATATTCTTAATGGGATGGATGTACTTACTCCATTTTGGTACAGCAAGAAAGGCAGCTAAGCATGGTCTCTGAGAAGGTAGTCGACAAAATTGCTTCCTTGATCTTTGGAACTTAATGTGAAAATCCAATAGTGTTTGTTTAATAACTAAGATTTTCTGTAACAGTTTTGGCTTGGTGCAATAAAAGTGATTTAGACATTTTTTCAAAGGTGAAGCAAAAAAAAAAATCCCATTTAGATGTTGTGTCCAGAATGAATTGTAAAGGACACAACTTACATCCACAAAACAATTTAGGTACAATTCTGATTTTGTTTTCAGTGAGCATATCATTTCTTCCTTGAACTGAAGCCAGTGAATATGTGACCATTTTAATTTTCTGACTTCCATTTGTTAAAAAAAATGATGGGGGAAAGTTAGCGTCTATATAAATAAGAGACAAAATACTTCCAGCTCGGCTTGAGTAGATGTGTTTTGCAAGCTTTTCACATGTCTCTAATAAGGCAATTTAGTTTCTGTCACTGAAAACTCTTCTGTTAGTCTTTGGTTTTTTTAAGCAAAGATTATAATCACAGCAGACTGGCAAGTGGATTTGTTAACTGGACAATTGTGAACAATAGAAGCCGTGGGGGGCTTTTTTGCAACTTTCATTTTCTGAAGTGTTCAAGGTGTTCCTTTAATTAATTGTCTTTTTTTTTTTTTTTTTTTTTTTAAGCTCTTTTATAGAAAGATCTCTTTTTAACTTTGGTTAAAGGGATTCTTTGAATATGTTTACAGGGTTTTTTGTTAACAATCTTAGTAGTAATATAGGATTAGTTGAAAGTAAATTAAGAAAATCATACAGAGAAGGTGAGACTCGGTGAATGGAAAATAGTTTATTGCAAGAAATCTCAAGCACTGTTGTACCCTGAATTTAGATACATTGGAAGTTAGGTTTGGATTTATTAGCATACTCCTAGAAGAGATATCTCTTTGCAAGTAAGTTTATTTTGCCAGTTGGATCCTGGCTGTGATTTATAATATCTGCTTGTCTATAAACACGCCTGTGGTTTAAATAAGTGCTGATTTTGTAAGATTTGTGGTAAAGGTGTAGTGGAGTAAATCTGTAAAATATTACAAGTAATTTGCCACTGAATGTATCCCATCCATTTTTTAGAAATGGGATTTTATTGCTGAAGTGTCAAGAAAATGTTGGCTGTTGATTTTGAGGAGATTAAGGTGGTCTAAAATTGCTGAATCTGATTTAAAGTGCATACACTGAGCATCTATGAGTCTAAAGTGAGATTTCTTTTAATTCAGAAGGGCTCCTGAGGTTATTATTTTGCTACAATATGAAAATGAATTGTGACAATACAGACCTGATTACAAGCTTCCCAGGCTGTCCCACTGTGACAATTAGCTCCCAATTGTTAAACCATTTGTTTATTAGAACATTAAGAGCTGGTGCTCTCTTGACTTGCAACTGGAAATGGATTGCTACCAAGGTTGGTTATGAACACAAAGGACTCTGAATAAAATGTTATATTGGAAAAGAATAACCACACATTTCAAGCTAATTTAATTGAGTCACCTCTAGTGTACTCTGAGAGAGTTATTAAAAAGACATCTGTAACAAGTGGTTCACTTAGTTTAATAGAAATTTGTTTTGAATGTTTATAAAACTTCAAGCAATTCTCTAGAGACCATGAAGTAGTAGGCAACACAATAAAATGATCCAGGAATTAAAAAGATGTTTGCTAACTCTCTATGACTTTTAGAACATGCACAGTTAAATCACACTCTATGCCACTGAGACAATAATACAGGTATTCTGTGCATAGGTGTCCACATCCATAACTGCTTGGTTAAGCTGCAGCTTAACCAAGTTTGTGGTTAAGTTTGTGGGAGTATTTTAATATAAAGTATCCCTGGGATAATTGATCACATAGACACTTCTTATGAATACAATGAAAATCTGCTAGCTTCTACAAGACAGTATTTTGCTGGGAAACAATTATCAATCTTGGGGTGGAAGTTCTGTTCAGAAAAAGGCAATGCTCCCTTTTTATATACCTGTGATTTCACAACTTTAAGAGAGAGTAGTATACAGAACCACTCCACTTTGTTGATGAACTGCTGATAACTGAAAAGGTTTCCAAGACATGGTAGCAAGCATTTAAAAAGATACTTTATTGTGCTGATAATTTTTTTGAACAATTATATGTTGCTAAATTATAGATCAAGGAATAAAATGCAAAAATAAGTTTATAACATACTTTAGCATGATCTACATCCTTTAGGGAAATAGCCTTTGTTATGGGAAGGGATGGTGGGTAAAAAGAACAAGACCATATTTGCTCTTAAAAGCAACATTAGTATGGTTATAAAAAGATAGATCTGAAACTTCATGAAGCTAAAAATACTTGTATATGTGTGTCATTACCATCTTTGCTGCTTGGTGATGAATGCATCAAAAGACTTGGTATAAATAATATTTCAGGATATATTAGATAAAAGCTTACTTTATGTCCACTGTTTTTTTACTTAAACAAAACAACCAAACAAACAATAAAGTAAGCATGCAATGGAAATGTTCCCAAATACATTTTCTTTTTAGGAGCATTCAAAACCCCATGTGAAAGCTGCAGTGTATTTTATTACTTGCACATTCTTCGTTTTCTTCTTCTTGAAGTCTGTGAGAAAGTAGCAATCATTAAAATTGTTTTTCTTTTCATGGTATGCATACAGACAGTGTGCTAGGCACTGTACATAAAAAATTAAAGAAAAATACACTATCTCTTTGGAGGAACTGAATTCATATTCCCTTAAATGAAGAATTAATAGCTTACAGTACCTGAGATATAAGGGTTGTTGGTTGATTCTAAGCTGGTGTATTGTGAATTTATTTCATAACTTAGGCCCTGGAAAATACAAAAACACAATGAATCACTGATACAAGAGCGATAGATTTAGAAAATGTTTAGTGTGAGTATTCTGCCTAGACCAGTAGGAACACCTGCTTCTATTATTCAATCACTGATAAAATGGTAAATAGCTTATGTCAGTCATGCAGCTTGCATAAAGCTACATATTTGCCTGTAGGTTTGGCCTTTTCTTTCTTTTTTTTTTTTATTTTTTTCACTTCTACATGTTTTGTATTCAATTTATTTCTTTGTGAACCATCACTTAGAACTATAGGATCATAAATGGACACTGACATTATTTTTATCTTTATTCATGTTATCTGGTCTTGCAAATGCAGCTCTGAATACCTGGAAAAGAAAAAAACATGTTAAAGCTATAAAGTGTTACTTTTTAAATCCCTATGGTCTGTTTGGCCCCTTTTTTTTTTTAAACAATAAGCTGCTCTGCTCCCCCTCAAATCTGTGAGAATGGAAACTTCAGTGTTTGCATCTTCCCACATACTTCTTTGTCCCAATTTCACTAGACATTATACAAATAGGAGAAATAATGACACTGTAACATGCTTCTTATTCTATGATGCAATGATCATCATTATTGTTTTAGTGTAATACCCAAAATAATATTCACCAGGGAAAAGATGACTTCATTTGCACTTGGAGAATAAACTTTTTTCAGTGATGGATTTTAGACAAGACAGTTGTAAAGACTAGAGCTTCTAAAAAATTTGGGAATTCTTCACAAAACAATTTCTTTCTAGGTTTTGTAGATATTTTCTGGGCCCATTGTAATACTGCTCTCTCAGAATTGCAAGGGTATTTCATTTCAGCTGAGTGTATTAAGTAATTAAATGATCCTGTCATGGGTTCAGCAGTAGCAGTCATTTTTTCTCCTTCTTAGTGGCTGGTGCAGTGCTGTGTTTCCAACTTTCAGCCTGAGAACAGTACTGATAATACCAATGTTTGTAGCTACTGCTTAGAATGTTTACAATTGGTCAAGGA
>WYDI02019972.1:0-13009 GCA_009867235.2 Psittacus erithacus | reverse complement strand
TTATCAGCGCTGTTCCCAGGCTGAAAGTCAAAACCACAGCACTGCACCAGCTACTAAGAAAGAGAAAAATGACTGCTGCTGCTGAACCCAGGACACTAATATTAAATAAATATTTGCAAAGTCACTCCTGTGTTGGTAAGCTTCTTGTAGGAGCTCGCTTCTGGTCTTTTGGCAGTGTTACAGCAGCTATTCATTATTGTCTTTAGGATTTCCATCTTTGTTCTACTAAAATTTATTAACACTGTGCTATGATAGCCTGTAATTTTAAGGGTTGACAGCATATCTAGATTTATATGTTCCTATTTTCTTTGAGATATGTGGACTAGAAGAAACACCACACTGGATGCAGTGATCGCCTAGAAGGTAAACAGGCTGAAGACTTAACTTACAGAGTTGTCTATTAAGTTTATATAATTAAATAATTTAAAAATTTAATTTATTATTAACAAACAGTGCTTTAATAAAGAACACATAATTGAACCAGAAAATAAAATTATTTGTTAACGTGTAACATTCATAGTTACGTAATAATTTAAATATTTGTATTAAAATAATGCCACCATTTAAGTATATTAGTACTTTTATTAATTCAGTAGCTTCAATGCTTGTGGTGTATATGGCATTTAGACTGACTGTATCGCAGCCAGCGATGTTTTGCTGAACAATTTTGCATAAGTATTATCAGGTAGAAAATGCTTTCACTGAAAATGTCATTTTCAAAAGTGTAAAAATTGAAATGTTATTTGAAAATTTGATCAAAACTACTTTTGCAATCCCCAAAATGTGCAAGAAGGTTATATTCTGTAATAGAAAAAAAGAATCACTAAAGGTTTTGAGTGTAATTTTGAGTATCGTAATGTATTTAAGATATGTCTTATGTAAAATTGTAGATGATTTTTTTTTACACATATGACATGATCTGTAAATGGAAAAAGCTTCAGAATTATTATCCTGCTTTTTTTCTGCTTTGCCGTTGAATTTTTTTGTTTTTAATACCAGCTGTAGTTAACATCTCTTCCTAGCCCTTGATCTAGCCTCACTGCTCTGCATAGTCGCAAGGTGTGCAGCATTTAGTGACATCAACAGGAATAATAGGTGCACATTGTTGAATTGTTTGGAGTAAGGTAGTATCTTTTATGCCTTTTGTAAAGTCCCAGTGACATGCCTGTAGTGCACAGCAGGTGTTCATACATACCTCTGCAACAGAAATAAAAATGAATGAGAATTCCAATTTCATTTTCACTCTGATTCTGTCTTAATTATTAGTCATGTGGGTAAATCCCCAGATAGGCCTTTGAAAGTTCAGAGATGTGTTTTCTGTAACTAATCTGTTCCTGGATTTCACAGAGCTGAATTTTGATTCTGTCATGTGACATGTAATAAGATAGTCCTACTTTGCAGGAACTTGTGCAAACAACTCCTGTTTCACAGATAGGAAAATATTGCTGATAGTGTATTGTGACTTTGTTTACTGTATGGTGAGTTTTGTTGATGTTTATTGGGAAAAAACATAAATAGAAGTATACTAAGACATAGCAAAGAACAATTTTGAATGGCTATTAAACAGGAAACAAAGAGTAAAGAAATATGTTGATGGAGATTTATTTATTCATTGCTGAGAAGTTACCTTAAAAAATGTATATACAAAAATACATTTTGAATCGTTGTTAATTACACTGAGTTTAAAAGCATGTATGGAAGTACCCACTATATATTTACCAAGGTACTGCAGCAATATTCATTAAAAATTATATACTTCATGTCTATAAATTTGAATTATAATCTGCTATAGAAAATCAGAATCATGATTGAATCGCAAAATGGTTTGGGTTGGAAGGGACCTTAAAGATCATATAGTTCCAGCTGCCTGCCATGGGCAGGGACGCCTTCCACTAGGCCGTGCTGTTCAAAGCCTCGTCGAACTTGGCCTTGAGTACTTTCAGGGATGGGGCATCCACAGCTTCTCTGGGCAACCTGTTCTAACCGTTAAGATGTTCATGCAGTACAATACAATCCAACTTTGAGACTCTCTGAACTCCATATCAGATACATCTGAGAACATTTGCGTGTTTTGGAAGGGTTTATAGTTTCTCCTAGCAAATCTGGATAATTTTTACTAAATTTGTCTTAATTTTAAAAATGTAAATGACATAAATTTCTGGGTAACACATTTTATGTGCAATTCTGTTTGATCTTTTAAGAGAGTTTTTATTTTCCTTTGTCTTTTCCCTTGTGGTAATTATTAGCTAATTCATTTGCTCAGCTGTAAATTTCTTTCATGATTGGTTTTCTACTAGATCTGCCTTGCATGTCTCACTAATACATATGTTTAAAAAAATAATAAATAAATTTGTGAGTTGCAAATGTGAGCAGCACATAAAAGCATTTCCAATTACTTTGCAGATAGATTTGGTTTCTGTAAATACGTTTATGAAGCTGTAGGGATGTGAGAACTGCCTATTCTGAGCTATTATAACTGGAATACTGCTTGCAGCTGAAAATGTGTGGTTTATGCTTGCGTATATGTGTGGGGAAAAGAAGGGCTTGCTTTTCTCTTAGCAGTCTTACAAAGTCATGCATGTTTCTGGGTCAAGCAAGATTTCTTTTTATTCTAGAAAATGGCAAATTTCAGCAAGTCATTGCTTTGCCAAATCCAGCATTGTGTTTATGCAGGTCATCAGTGGTGCAAGCTTGAGTCTTCACCTTCTAGTTGCTTGCTTGTTTGTTGTTTCAAAAATAAAAACACCCACAATTTTTTTTCGTTAAGTAATGAAACCTTCATTTAGAATCATTGAAATATGTTCACTTTTAAGAAAAGTTCATCCGTTTATGGATGAGTTTTACACTGGCAAATGCCTCATAAAAGGTTGGTTTTCTGTGTACTTTGTAATATCATAGGGTATTTCTGAAAGTAGTTGCTTCTTTCTAATTCTTTCTTGCTTCTTTCCAGGTGGATGAAATTCACTTTTCTTTGAGAATTACACAAATCCTTCAAAAGCTTTTATTATGGACCACAATATTAAAAGGTTTAATGTAAAATGTCTGGAAGTATGTTGTGCAGTTGAGGTGCGATTTGATGGCTGTTATGCTGGGAATGACCGCAGGTTTCCGTATGCCTGTCTGTGAAATAATAGGGCAGGAGATGGATGAGGATCTAGTTGTGGTTTCTAAACTTTGCCTGGAATCCTTATATCATCCTTGATGAGCGCTGGCAGATGGGGATGGCTGGCTCTGAACTCCATCACAGCCCTTAAGCTACATCTCTCCTTTTTTTGATCCTGTTGCTCATCCTCCCCTCTCCTCTTGTCTGCATACCAGAAGACATTCACTGTTCAAGGTCCAAGAGTAGGTACTGAAACTTCCATTGCTGGTCCTGCACTTGGTGGGGCTTCTCCTTGCAGATCTGTCCCCATCACCATGAATGAAACAGAGCATGCAGAGGACAGCTGTTACAACTGATCAAAGTAATGTGAAAGATGCTGATGCCAAGAGAGGCATGATGAGCTGTGAAGGAAATTTGGACGCAGGGAGAAGTCACTTAGAGAAAATGTGTTTTCCTTTAGCATCAAACTTAGATAGTCTGTCAGTATGCATGTATATAACATGTATGCATTTTTAATATAGCTCCTAACTTTTCAGAAGAGTGTCCAATAGGCTTGTGTGAAAATTAGGCAGAATTAAAATGGGCCAAGGACTATGACAGCTTTTTTTGGAGTAATTTTTTTAAGGGAGCGTCATGCATCATAAAGTTCAGTGTTTTAGTTGCATGGAATAATGAAAAAAAGAGTAGGTTGGAAGACAGCTCTGAAGGTCATCTAATCCAATTTACTGTTGGAAGCAGGGTTTTAGGATATTTTATCAGTGCCCCTGTCAGCCTAAGTCTTGAATGTTTCCAGGGAGGGAGATTGTACCACTTCTCTGGCACCTGTTTCCAGTGTTCAGCAGTCCTCACAGTGGGGATCTATTTTTCCTTATATTAAGTTGGTATTTCCACTGATTCAGTTTCTGCCTGTTGCTTCTGGTTGTGTCATTATGTGCCCTTACACAGAGTGTACCTCCATATTCTTTATCAAGAACTTTTTACGTATTAGAAACCATCTTTTCTGTGAACAAGCCCAGCTTCTTCAACCACTTTTATTATGTCATGTTCTCCAATACTTTATTCATCTTGGAGACCTTACACTTTTGTGAAGGACACTTGGTGGCGTCTCTAACCAATTTTCTCTCTTGAACTGGGATTACCGAAGTGAAGCCAATGGAACATACTGAAAATGTGGACTACTAAATGCTAAAGAAGATCTGTGGAGTCAAACAGGATGAGAAGAAGAATTAACTTACAGTGTGGAATTAATGATACTTCTCTGTTGCGTCTTTCTGTTTTGGATGTAGGTCCCTTGTCCTCTTTCACCTTATGTGTGAATTACTAGATTTTTTCCTATGCTTTTTAAGGATTCCAGTTAGGAAGGGTTTTTCTCCACATATAATGAAACCAGTGTTAGCAGATTCAGTCCTGCAGAGTGGTGATCTTTCTGTCCATAAAACTGTATGAGTCATTGTGTTTTATTAAACTAGCAATCATGCATAATTCAAACAAGCATGGCCCCATGTCATCAGAATGTGTGATTCATCATACTGATACTGCCTAAGCAGCCTTGAAGGACAGTGCATTGGAAGTTCAGTCCTTTCTGTTATTCTTGGAAGATCCTACCCTTAGAGTTCTTGATACCCATGAATTCATACTCTTACAGACAAACTACATGAAATGTGTTTTGAATTTATAATCTGCAACCAAGCCTAATATGAAGTTGAATAAGGTGAAAATATGACTAAGGAAGATGAAGCATAGTTATTCCAAGAATGTGTAGAAATGGGTATCAAAGAAATGAAGACAATGAAGTCTTGGTGAGGTGGGAATTAACAGATCCAGAGTTATTCATGGGGCTGTACTGCTTCCCACTCCAATGCTTTGTAGTACTCAGTGTTCTCAAGGTGTACCATGCCTTGTAGCAGCCTCTTTGCACAATTTGGGCGGTGCTAAGACCTCAGAAGCTACCAGGAAGCAGCATATTATCATATGCACATTATCACCTGCTGTTGCTCTACATATCTGTCCTTTGGTCATCTATTGACAGTCCAGTATGTCCTTCTAATCTTTTTCTCTTCTGTGGGGTGAAACACGAAGTTTTGCATTGGGGTTGCAGTATTTATGTGCTCTTTTGAATCTGCAGCCTTTGGATGCTGATGTTTCTTAATTGCTAGTGGCTTATGACCCATATTCTGTGGCATACTTAAAATGCAGCCAGCTCATAGTCTTTATTACTGTATTACTTTTCAGAGGGAAAGAATTATAACAAAATAGTCTAAATATTTATTAGGATCCTGCTAGCAAAAGTAATGGCGATGACTTGTTTCCTTTAGGAATCTTAGTCTCTGTATGCTGTCGTCTTGTCATCTTTTGCTTGAAATATTTTTAATGTCTTTGCGAGCTCCATCGGCCCTTTGTTGTTTGTGGGTAATCCTTAAGAAAAAAACCAGGACTCTGTCAGACAGACCTTGTCCTTGGTCTGTGTACTATGCGTTTTTCATGGGACATGACAGATATTAGGTGAGTGTCTCATGGTTGAAAACAAAAGCAAAAAACACAATCCCCTTTTAGAAGCAGGGAAACCAACAGAAGAGAAGAACTGAAATAATAAATGAACAGCCAGAGTTCTAATTTTTCAGACTGCTCTATATTAATGCAGTGGTTTGTTCTAAGTGGAAGCCACTGTAGAAATAATGCACTAGCTCTTGTTTCTTTGTTGTGTCATCCCTCCCCCAGTATCTAGACAGTACTCGGTTTCTTTATAAGTTTGCTTTGCTTTCTTATAATGATATGGGAAAAAGGCTGAGCTGCATTAGTAATATGAGACATCAGACCCAGGTGATCAGTCTTTCTGAATAGCCAGCCTGTGTCACCTCTTCAGTGTCGTGAGCTCTGCAAAGCTTGCCTTTCAGAAACACATATCTTTAACACTGAGCTAATTCAGCAGTAAACATTTTCATATGAGTAAGAAAAATGCAAAGAATATTTTCAGGGCTACCTCTGAATCTACCATAATGTAGCACAGTATTCAGTCATTGTGTGTCTTCCTTATTACATATGCTTGCTTGTTTGTTTAGATAAGTCTGCCTGCCATCAGGACTCGATACTGTGCGTGTGGGAAAAAAAGCAATCAAACATGCCTTGTGTCACCTTAATATCATTGGAAATTCCCAGAACTCTAAGGGATATGCAAAACAGCAGCTTGGTTTTTGGAAGGGATCAGACATGAAAGTAGAGGGTAGGGATAATCTCTGGCCCTTCAGGCTTGGGGAAGAGCTGTTGATTACTTAATTAGTGCTGTGCTTCCTAGTGCAAGAAAATACTTAGTCCTAGGAAATTGATTGGAAAGTCACTTGCACATAAACCCAGCAGAATTTCATTTTACCCATGTTTGAAACTGTTATATGTAGAAGTGGTACCTATCTCTTATAGCCTGGAATACACCTCAGTATGTTGTTTTCTAGCTATGCGCTGGGACAAGTTCCAGGTATACATTGTGTTTTCCTCGTATGTTATGATTCTCTTTGAAGTCTGGTCTGCATCAAGCAGGGAGGAAGCTAACAGGAAGGTACCAGGGTTATCTAGTAGTCTGCTTGTGCACCACAATTTATGTGTACATAGTGTTTGTAATCTGTCTGTGATGGTGTGGTAAGGTTGTTGTGGAACATAGTGCTTATGTGGGCTCCCAGGGAACTAGGGATCTCTGAAATTCATTTGTGCTCTTGGCAAGGTCACGCAGTAGATGAAGGATGTGGGTTCAGAAATCAAAAAGGCAGTTTGTGATGGGCAGGAAAGGCATGATCTGATGATGTTCAGGACTAGAAGCAGTCCCCCTTTTAAAAAAATAGACTGAGACAAACTTCTGGAGCAATTTCATCTCCTGCTCTTGTCAGGCATGTCAGTGGAGCTAAAATGAATGATGTTTTCATGTAGTGAGCACAGTGTTCTTACTGTGAAAGCTCTCTAGGCACTTTGGTGTTGGTCCCAGTGCTCTGAATACATATGCAGATAAACTTTCTGTGGTCTGAATAGGATGTAATAGTAATTTTTCTGTCTGCCTTTTGACTGGCTTTTGGGTCTGTGGTTTCCTTTTCTTTTTGCTTTCCCTTGATGTTGTGTCCTGCAGTACAACTGTCCTATGCCTCTAAAACAAGGACTAGCACTCTGGTTCCCCAGAGTTAGAGAAGTATCCTTACCAAAAGGTCCATCTTTGAAAGAGATGGATATTTGAAAACAAAGTTATTTCTATCTTAATTTGTCTGTGTGGCATCTACAATTTATTATTACTGCAGACATTACAAACAGAAATCTTCAAGGTCACTGTTGTGCAGGAAATTAGAGCAGGATTGTCGCTTACTATGGAGCAAGCAAAAGTTCCAGAAACTGGCTGGAATATCTTAAGTTTCCATACTTAGTATGATGATTTTAATCCTTTTCTACTTAGTTAATTCGTCAGAAAAAAACCTCAATCAAAATATATACAACTTCTGAGCTTTGTTTCTGTATCTATTTAAGTCTTTCTGATCCGTATGGATTTCAGGGATGGATGTATTTACCATGTACTTATTTAGATTTCTGGTTTACACATGAGGTAGGCCATTATTGCATGGCTTTAATACTCGGTGATGATAACTTCACCCCATGTTGCTTTTTCATTTATTTTTCTGTGATAACGTGGGTGCACAGTGAGCCTATTTATTTTATGAAGTTTGGGAACTCAACTCACAACTTTTCAGAATTAATCTATTCCATTTTTTGACAGTCACTAATAATCTTGTGGATAGCTGTGATTGCTGTCTATGGCGTGTAGCAAGGTCTTGCTGAGTATAATAGAGTATAATGCCCAAGGACTTTTTCATTTTATCTGAGCTTTGAATGTATGTAAAAGAAATGAAAGGAGGATGGAGATCAATTGCACATATTAAAAATCAACCAAACAAACCCCAAAAACCAAACCAAACACCCAACAAAGCCCCTCCCCACCATAGGAAAAAAAGAAACAAATCCAAGCAGCGATTGCTTGATAATGTCTGTCTATTTTAAAATGATCTACAGGTGGTGTCTTGAATAAAGATATATAATTATTGAGAGACCTGTCATCTCACTGGACAGCTTCATTCACCTTTTTTCATATATTTAGGAAAAAGCCCCAGTGCTGCTTTCCCAGAAATATTGCTTTAAATCAAAACTTCTGAAAGTAATAAGTCATAATTCAGTCTTAGACAGACATAGGTATTTAAATACATGCACAGGGTAAAATAATTCAAAGTCACGGACTCCATCTCGAAATCACTGAGTAAACTAAGGAAACTACACAGCTCTCTTTCTTAGACCATCCTATTTATCTGAACTCAAACAAAGCAAGAGTGAATATAAATATGAAGATAACTCATATTGCAGTAGAACTTCTGAAGGAGTTGGTTCAGATTTGTACAAGAAGAGGGAGGACCACTGAATAGGGTAACTTGGGAATATCTATGCTGTAGGAGTTACGAGTCTGTATTGTGCTTCAGGAATCACATCTAATCAGTCTATATACAGGAAATACATTGCTTGTGAGTGAAGATGTCAGTGTGTGTGTGAAAAACAGTATGTGCTTCCATATAGCTGAATCTAGAAGTGCTGCCATATTTTAAAAAAAAAAAAACAAAAAACCAACAACAAAAAAGAAAAAGTGACACCACCAAAGCAATAAAAAACTACACATTGTCAGTATGTGAAAGATGCAGAGTAACTTTTTGTACTAAAGGTCTTTATCCTGCTGAATTGGAGCTTTCTTAATTACAGAGATTATGGAGAAAAAACAAAACAGACATGAAACCAGGAAAAGTATAAATATGGTTTCAGAACTTATTAAATGAGATTTTGAAATGTAATTTACACACATAGAAACTGAAGGAATAAATAATCATGGTTCTTAACAGTTACATAGACCGTAGGTCTACTTGATAATTAATGTCCATGCCAGGGTTCCGTTTAGAACAGTGTCCTCTCCCTGACTGCAGATAATCAGGGAGTGTGAAATGAAAAATGCAGCAAAGTCTCTAATACACTTTTATGGCCTGAAAAAATCAGAGGTAAAAATCCCAAATAGAAACCTTAACTTTGCAAGTTACTGTCTTACAGCCTAAGGCTTATGGGGTGTTTAGAGGGTTGTAAGGTGTTTGAGATCTCTGCCATTATGTTTTCATTTTATGTAATGTGGCTCTAATTTATGAATTCTTGGGCATTAACAAGAACATAACTTTAATCCCATTTTGTTACTTTTCTTTACATTCATTCCAATATAGCAATGCTCCTTTGGTGCTAGAATACCTGTTATTTACTGATACATTTTATTTATGTCATCCCTGGTTCTGTTATAGAGTAGCTATAGCATGAATCCTTAATTGATACCATATTGCACTTAAAAGGCCTGACTAATTTAATGAACTATTTTCCTTTCCATACAGTAGTGCTGTGCATGAGAAGTCTGAAGATGGATTCGTTTGCATTTTTTTGAGCATCAAGCTGTGTCATTTTTCTTCTCTTACTTTCCTTTAGATTTTTCAAGCATGTTTTAGTTGACAAGTGACCAGAGTTAAGGATATATTGGATTTATCTTAGCAGAAAGGCAACCTACAGAAGTGAGAAAAAATAATTAGTATGTGTATACAATCCTATTGCATAGGATAGGCATCGGAACAATATTGCTTAAAACTGGTCCATTACCTTCTCTGAGAAAGAAGAGATAAAAGCACCCTTGTGTCTCATTGTCTCTGCTTATGGTAATGCTTTCTTTGATGCTTTCATATTTCATTAATCGCTTTGTTTTTGTAGCGTGTTGTTTTAACTGTAAGGCATATCAGTTGTTCAGCGCACTGAGCACCCCATGGGAAAGTGGGGAACACAGTTGTTTGCCATTATCATGATGTACTCAAACAAAGCGGGATAAGCACATCGTGACATAGAAATTACACAGCAAAACCAATTAGGTAAGGAGTACAAGACATTTAGATCTGTGCTTTGGCTACCTTGTTACTCCTTTAGGCATCTTGTTACTAAATCTAGGTGCCTTTAAGTTTTGTAACCCAGTTGCTTTGGTAACTAACTTAAAGTTACATGAACAAACGCGTTTCAGGTCACTGAGCGTGAATGTTTTCAGTGGCCTTTGCATAACTTCTGAAGAAAATCAGACTACCCTACTGGACTCTGAAACAGATATCTGTTTTTGTGGAATTTCATCTGGGATATGTACTCTACAAGTTTGCTGTTGTAGATCACAGCCAGGCTTTTCAGGGGAAAGAGACTTGATCCTTTGCACCTTTGGAATTAGTGGTCAGGCGCTGTCTCCTGTTGTGACAAGAGCTTTTCTATTACTATGTACTTAAATAACTCCTTTTTGTATAGTTGATGTCAGTTCTATTCTAAGAAAATGTAAGTTAAAGTATCTGTTGTTTCATGCTGTCCAATATTCATCTTGGAGACATAACAAAAATACCCACCCCAAAACCATTTCTAGCTACAGCCAGAGTTCCTGAAGTGACCTTGCCCTACCATTTTGCTGGTAGTGGCAGCTGCTCCCTGTATCTACCATCTGCCCTTTCCTGCAATCATCTGCTTGTAATCCATTCGAGCATCATTTCTTCTGAAAAAGAAGAGCTTGTGCTAGAGGGGGCCTGCTGGAGCCAGAGTTAGGTTATTCTAGGCAAGAAACCAGGGCTAAGAAAAGGATAGAGCTTCCATATTCAGGAGATGAGGGCAGTGTAGCTTAGGCATGAAAGTAGGCCTTACCATTACTTGTCCTTGATATCAAACGGAGAAGAGGCAGGTGCCCAGATTTGCCTACCAGACCACCAAGGTTTTTGGTGGTGGGACGAGGTAGCATTTTATCAGACTTACCCAGTTTCTTTTCTCTCTCCTAATTGCTTGGAGAAGTGTGGTTTTTTTGTTTTGTGTTTTAGTTTCTTTTATCCCAAATCCTCTGTGTTCTCTTAAATATATCTGCCTGTAGAAAATGAAGATTTGTCACTTTATTTTCAGGGCCTGAATGAGGCTGCAGAATCTCCATAGGATGTGGCAAAACATTATATAATTCCATAAATAAATATGACTCCAGTAACTAATGAAATTTCATGGAACAAAATTGTACTCAAACCTCATTATCTTTGGACCTGATATAAGTAATTGAATATCCTGATTTGCTTTTGTGAGGGTCATACACTGCAGGTAGTAGAAACTGTCAGTCTGCTCTAGAAGGGAATGCTTGTAATCTGAAATGTGCATAATATGGTTTAACTAGACTTAGGTCATTTACACTTCCATTTCCCATTCTGTGAACTGAAAGACAACTAGGCTGTTGTTTTAAAATGCACGGTTTTTAGAAATATCTTAAAAGGATACAGTCTTTTAATGAAACTTTAAAAAGTTATTTATTAACCTATTTACTTTTATTTATTATAGTCTGACTTCAAACACTACTTTTCTGCATTGTGAAATTTCTTGTCTGCCTTTGTAAACATCTTGAAATTATAAGGTATTTTTTAGGCCATCTTTAGAGTGGATCCACAGGTGCCATGTCACTCAAGGATACAGAGAGACTGTCAAAGGGACATACACATTTATTGCTAAGGAAGACCTGCCTGTCTAGGAGGTACAACAAATGCTGTTAGCTTCCATTTTCTGAGCAAACAAGCTTTATTAATAGCTGTTCCTGCTTGAGGTAGTCAAGAAGTTAAACTTTGGAGAAAAGTTGTAATCTTTGGAGTTTTGCAACAGCATGTGTATCTTAGACCTCTGGTTCTGAATCCAGCAGATACCTAACCCAGGAAAGTGTTCATGGCCACTGCAGTTTTTATCTTAACTATTTTGCTGTGTGCCTAGCATTATTGACAGCCCTACCCCAACAGGATTGCATGATTGTATGTTGTATGTGTCTTCTTTCATGTACCTTACTGTCAGTGATGATAATGCAAGATACAAATAGGCTCCAAAATCCATGCCAAAAACCAAAGATACACCAGAATTGATGTCTTGGCAGAGGGATCTATCTCTTACTTAGTCTACAGATAATGAGAAAAATCACTAAGGTGTATCAGCCAGTGTGTTAACTTGCAGTGGACAAGGTGGCAGATTTTAGATTTTACAGGCTAATTTCCATCAGAACTGCCTCAAGAGCTCAATTTTCTTTCCACAAAGGAGCTACTGAAGGCTAAAACATCCCTCCAGGTGGTGTTGTCTTGAGGTTTGTGAAAGATTTGCTGGTACTGAAGGAAAGGTGTTTCATACAAAAATAAATGTGATTTTACATTCACTGTGAAACTTTACATTTATCTTTAGCAAATGTGCAGTGATCAACATCTCACATATAATTATTTTAACATTTTAATTTTTTAATTATTCTTGCTTAAAATTAATTCTGAATAAGTTTTCCATATGTTCTCTGGAGTGTTATTAAAACCCATTCTGACCACTGCTAAGCACGCTGCATTTAAACCAACTGTAAACAAGATTTAGCTCTTGAGCCAGTTAGACCATTCCTGATACATTGCATACTTAGAGCAGACAGGCATTAAACTGTGATTCAGCTGATTGTTGAGATAAGAAGATATATCTCAGGAGATGTGTTTTGAAAAGCAGAGATAAAATATAACTGCGATATTTCAAGAAGCACAGGATCAGCTTAATGTGCTAAATACAAGAAAAATAAATGCTATAGAATCATAGAATCATAGAATAGTTAGGGTTGGAATGGACCTTAAGATCATTCAGTTCCAACCCCCTGCCATGGGCAGGGACACCTCACACTAAACCATGTCACACAAGGCTCTGTGCATCCTGGCCTTGAACACCGCCAAGGGTGGAGGAGTCACAACTTCCCTGGGCAACCCATTCCAGTGCCTCACCACCCTCACAGTAAAGAACTTCTTCCTTATATTCAATCTA